>APFE030302356.1:128716-191856 GCA_000404065.3 Pinus taeda
AATCCTATGCTCCTCTGGAATATCTTTTACCCTTATATTCAATTTTTGGAAGTCCTCAATGTGCTCCATCATTGAACCCTTTTGTTTGAGGTTTATCAATTGGCTAAAAAAAGTGGTGCTTTTTGTATCCTCATAATGTGCTATCATTTCTTTCGTAAAAGTTTCCCAAGTGACAATTTTTTACGAGAGAAAAGCCATCGATACAATACAAACTAATTTGGTTCCAAATATAAAGTTGCAATGCCTACCTTTTGTGTGTTTTAAACATTATGGAGATCAAAATATTACTCCATCTATAGTATCCATGTTAAAGGATACTTTCCATCAAACTTCCTCATATTGATCTTTGGAACATGGTGGGTCTTCAATCCAATGTTAGAGTCTATGAAATCATTATTAACATTTCTTTTGTTCTCATCATGAGTTTCCTTTACTACCCTTTCACCATTAGTAATCATTTCTTGTAGCAACTTAGTCAAATCTATCTTCCAATCTTCCATGCCGCCTTTCAATGTTTCTTCTATACCATCGATCTTAGCATCAATTCCATTCATATTAGCTTCCACACCATTCATCTTAGCTTCCATGCCTTTCTTTAAACCATCAATCTTAGCTTATGTTACCTTTTGTGAGAGGGAAATTTGTTGCACTTGGTCTTGTAATTTGGATATATCATGTTGCATTTCTTCCTCTTATTCATGAGTCATGCTAGAGCTTTCAGGTTTCTTACTGGGTGTTTCCATTTTCTTTACTAGGGGTGTCAATTAATGATAATTATGCTTCACTATTCCCTTTGAACTTCAAACTAATTTTTCAACCCAAACTTATGCAAAATTTTAAAAAGACTACACACATTTTTTCACTTTGTATAAGATCTATATTGAATCTGTTGTATCTATGTAATTGCGGATCCCCAAGGTCTGAAATTGGTTCTTGTGGTATCCCTCTAAGTCCTCTTTCCAATTCCACTAATCTGATCAAGATTGGATTCTCCAATAAATATTTGTGCTCAATCTCCCAAGATGACCTTATTATATAGTTTTTTAGTAGAGCAAAGTTGTACCATGTACCATGTGTCACTATTTCGACCTTCGGATCTAAACAATATATAAAAAAAAACCACAATCCATTCTCTTTTAGTAACTTCTTATGAAACTTCAATCTGATGCTCAAAGAGAACGTTATGACGATTTTCCCAAGGTCACCTTTTTGGAATGTAATTCCAGAGTCTACAGAAACCCTAACTTCCTTAGATCATATCTCCGCAAATATAGTGAGACAATTTCTAAAATTCGGTCCCGAGGTTCAGAATGATTTAGGCACAAATTTAGCTTCTGAAACATCACAGAAAAAATGTTATAGCAAAAATGCCACGATGACCTATTTGGAGCAGTGAAACCCTGGAATCCAAAGCTCTATTACCAAATGTTATGACACCAGCTCACAAAAAGATAGAAAAGAGATATCAACTCCTTAGAAATCAACCTCTTCAAGGGGGAAACCTCCTTTACATTACACAAATGAACAATTCTTGGATGATACAAATGACAAAACCTCATTTCTATATGTAGGAGTCTAAGGGGTCACAATGTAATCAAAGCCGACATAACAATAATAATATAAGGGCACAACAATAACAATAGTGGGCTTCTATGGGGCACAATAATAACAATATGGGGACAATAGGGGCACAAAAATAACAATAAGGACTACAATGACAATAGTAATGGGGGAATCACTAGTATTATAGGGACCTAACATACAACAATGCAAATAAGGGTCTAATAAAAAATGATAATGACTCAAATGACTCAAGACAAAACCTAGAAGCCTTCAATGGAGGCCTTGACCTAGAAAACATAGACCCAAGCATGAAAACCATGATTTAATAAGTCATTTTCTTTAATATTAATAAAATAAATTGACAAGTACAATTATGAAGACTGATACTAGTTACATTATTCAACACCCTCCAAGTATTGCCAACCAAGGAAGGAATTTATCTTCCTCGATCTAAGTATGCATGTGATCTTTTTCTTCATTTTAGCATGGAAGTATGTAAACCATCCCCTTCTTGCTTTCAGTCTCAAGTCATAATTTCTACCACCCACCTACACTATACATGAAGTCCATGCCACTTTGTATTTTCCATTAGTTGGTGACCTCTTATATTTGACACATACTTGTCTTAATATTTCGTTTTTTGTTGGCATCGTTTCTCAGTGTCTGAAAATACCCTATGAATGTCATTGGAAAGCATCAAAAAGGATACTTTAGTATATCTAGGGTACAATTCAATTTAAGATAATTCAATTTACGATACATTATAGTTTAGGGGGCACTCCTTTGTTAGTTGGTTTCATTGATTTAGATTGGGATGGTGATCTTGATAATCGAAATTCTACTAGAGGTTATCTTTTCAATAATGGTTTTGAACCTATCACTTGGGTTTGTAAAAAACATCAAGTCATTACTGTTTCTTCAACAAAAGTTGAGTTTCGAGTAGTAGTTAATGAAATTCAAGAATTCTTGTGG
Organism: Pinus taeda; assembly: GCA_000404065.3. NCBI lineage: Eukaryota > Viridiplantae > Streptophyta > Pinopsida > Pinales > Pinaceae > Pinus > Pinus taeda. The sequence goes on from APFE030302356.1 coordinate 131,252, forward strand.
CTTCAATAAATCCTTTGCAAATTTGAATTCTAATAGCAGCATTCAACCACCCTCTAGTGTGATAATCAAAGTGTCATCAAGCTCACAAAAAATATAGTTCAACATTAATGCAAAAAACACATTGAGCTACAAATGCACTTCATCACAAAGCTCATTCATGATTGAGTTGAAGTGCTCTTTTGCCCTACAAATTATCAAGTTGTAGACATTTTCACATTCTTTTACATAACCAAAGTTTTCTACACCTTGATACAGTATGGTAGGAGATTAGGAAGTTTCCATTGAGGGGGTTTTACCCACCTAAGTAGGTACTAACCCTAGCGAAAAAAATATATATATATTCTCTTTGGTTAGCTAGATAGCCAATAACTCCATGATGATCCACAAATAGTTCTACTTCAAATTTTTCTGATCATCCCTTCATCTTTCCTTGTAATTGTGTTCTTTCATTTAATGTTAAGGGAATTTTAATATGGATCACAGGTCAAGTTGGATGATTAGCTGCATTTGATTGGATCCTTATTCCCACACTTCACATAGGACATCCTTTCCCACTAGTCCTATATAACCTTCCTTAAGCAATTTTATTTCCAATGATCAAGAGGGGTGGGAATAGGAGGCGTTGATTTAACTAGTGTCCCCAAGGCAATGCATACATGTCACTTTTTTATATTTCCTTGTATACACTTCCATTCTTTGGGTTGATTATCGTTTGTCACTATTAATGGCACCCTTTATCCACATCTCTTATTCAGGACCTAAAACTTTGCACTAAGAAGTTGATCTGGCTAAAATAAATATTAAATCATATTAGTCACAAATGAAAGAAAATTAAATATTACCCCCCTCATTATTCATCATCCAGTCCTTAAGCATATCCTGTTTTTTCTAAATTAATGGAACTTATAATATCCCAACCCTAATTAGCAATAAATCAAAACATATTTAAGGGGTATTGAACAAGCACTGAGAAATTTGGTTACCCAATCTATGCAAGAAACAAAAGAAATATAATTGAATTCAAAGGTCCAATGGGGATGGAAAAATTAAACAAAAGAATTGGGCCTCCACAATCGATCCCTCATATCATCATTACACTCAATATGTTTGACCACTTTCAACTAGCACCATGTCAATGGTATCTTCCTTAAAGTATTTCCCATTCCACTAATCACATGAACCTATGGATTGATGGGCCTACGTATGAATTGTCGTTCCCCTTGGGGTTAGAAGCACCTAATAGGGATAAACATATAATCATCCCTGACACAAGAGTGTTAACTTTCTTAGAAATCATTAGCTAGAAAGGCATTTGAAGGCAAGGATTGTGAGAATTATTTGTGTGCCCCTTTTATTAAATATTCTCCATTATGATGTTTTAATGATTTATTTAGTTAATGATTGTTAAGAGATAAACTTGCATGTTTTTACTTACCTTTTTATCTTATTCCTTCACATTTGCACTCCTAACTAAGTCATTTCATATCCTCAATCGCGCAAGTATACCTCTAATCATGTCTTTATGAATTAATTAATCATTGAAACATAGTCTAGGGGATTATGACCAAAGTGCTTGCCAAACTTCATCTTATGTGCAAATTTCCAAGTCAAATGGCTAAGTTTACACATCAAGATAGAAGATTTATTATTGAAATACGGCTATAATGGAAGAAATGATCTAGAATTCCTCTTTTGATCTTTTGTATTCGGTTTTGGGCTTATTACAACCTTCATGTAAATTGCAGGCAACAGTTACCTTAATCTCGAGAACTATTTTTGTATAAGAAAGGCTAGAGAGTTTGAAACAGGGGGTTGGAGACAAGGGAGTTGAGCTTTGTAATAGAGAATTTTACATTTATGAAATTTATAGCTTTTTGACCTTTATTTGAGTTTGTGAGATCATCACATCCCTGATCAAGGAGTTGAGCCCACTCTCCTAATCAAGTGTTGCTGAGACAGTGTGTGCTAGTTTCCTTTTCATGTATGTATATATTTTCCTTGTTATGATGGTTTGATGTAAATGTTGTGAATTGAATTGTTGTTACAGTTAATTATTGCTATCATTTCATTACTGTTACAGATTAGTTATTGTTGTAATTCCTTTTGTTGTTACTGTTTTTGTTATTTATTAACGAATTCTCGGTCAATTCTAGGTTGTACAATTGTTACCTGCATATATTTTGCATGTTAGCCTTGAAATAACTAGTAGATCATGGATTGATAATTAATGGGGGAAAGGTTTGAATAGTTTTATTCACACTTCGGCATCAACATTTTGGCATCATTTCTGGGGAGGCTATAAAAGGTACAAGATCACAGCCAGTGTTGGTCATTGGATCAATCTCGTGTCTTGGGGAGAGAATTTTTCTTACTCTGCTCCAGGTTTCGAGCTTTATTGTTTTTGGTATTTTCGTCTTTATTTCAATTGATTGCATAGGGTCTGCTCTCTCGCCCTGGGGAAGGAAGTTTTATTACCTTACTCAAAACCCTGAGCTTAAGATTTCTTTGCTTACTTTTTTTTCTTTTTTTTCTCTTAAAAACTTTCTCTCGTCTTGGGGAGGGAACTTTTCTTAACCTGCTCCAGGTCTTGAGTCTAGAATTTTCTTGATTGGTTTGTTTTTTTTTAAGAATTGCTCTCTCACCCTCGAGAAGGAAGTTTTGTTACCTTGCTCTAGGCCCTGAGCATATGGTTTTCCTTACTTCTTCTTTCATTTTCTTTTTTGTTCCAAACCATTCTCTCACCTTGAGGAGGGAAGTTCTCTTGCCCTACTCCAGGCCTTGAGCTATGAGAACTTTTAATGCTTTAAATGTATGAATAAATATCTGAATAAAAGGGGTAGAGGAGGACCCCCAAAGAAAGGAAGGAAGGATTTAGGTAAGAACACCTACATCCGGGAAATCATTGTGAAAGCCGAAGTTGAAGCATCTTCACGAGTTGTTGTTAGGATAAGGAATCACATGCAATCTAAGGGGCAGTCTATTGAACAACCATTATTACCCTTAGGAGTGAGGATACCCCTTTCAACGAAGAATGAGAAGAAGTACAGAGAAAATCATCAAAGAAAATAGAAGTAACACTTTCAACAGCAAAACAAGAGGAAGTAGCAAGCAAAGGGTCAGAAAAAGAAATCAATCCAAGTGCACCTGCAGAAGGAAATTTGGGGGGATTTGCTTCATTGTGTGATCATGGAAGTGTTGTTAAGCGACCTAAATCATCAGTTTTCATACAACTAGAACCTATTGAAATTCTGAGTGACTATTGGAGGGTATTCATGGCACGTCCAACCTCCTCAATTGAATTTCCAATTGGAGATATTAGAGGTGATGTGCCATTGAAGCCCATTCCATTGACTGCTTTGCCTAAATTCCATGGGATTTCCTCAAAATTTTCAGATACATTTATGTTCGAATTTGATATTGTCTGTAGGGGATATGACTACATGGTTGATGCTTAGAAATTGAAAATATTCCTTGCTATGCTAAAATGGACAGCTCTGTGATGGTTTATGGGTCTAGGTGGAAAATCTATCTCCTCATTGGAGGAGATGAATAAATATTTTATGGAGAAGTACCAGGATTATTGTAAATCCCGGGATATAAACAAGGAAATTTTATATTTATGTAGAAGGAGGATGATAATATGGAGGATTGTGTGGAATGTTTCAAATATACCCTACATAGATCTGGCCATAGCAACCTGGATAAGGATATCTTCAAAATTATTTTTCTCCGAGCCCTAAGGGAGGACCCTCTAGACATTTTGAACATAGTAGGTGTTATCACTCCTGCAGATCTCCAAGGCTGAGGAAGAGTCCAGCTGACGTAACCACAAACTAATCTTTTGACTTGGTAGATAGCCCTAACAAGCCGAAGAGGGCTCTCTCCAAAGGATCACAGCCAATAGGGCTAGATAGATGATCCAGGTGGATGTTGGTGGCCACCCACCTATCCCATTTGGACCCCCACAATTGTCTCTTTTAGTTTTTTAGTTTCCGTAATTGTAGCACAATTTACTATTTTTAGTAGTTTTTCGGGTCCTGAACTTCCGGAACTGTTTTGAGGCCCTAAACGACGTGTTTTTGGGGAATCTGGGGGCAACATAGGTCCATGGACCCATTTTTCCCTTCCCAAAGTGGTATTTCTCGGATAGATCTTTCTAACGAGCTATCATACGCGTCAAACGGAGATCGTATGCCAAAGTTACGACCCCGGGAAATTGATGTACCAATTTACCCAAAACGGGGCCCACAATTTGGCGTTTCATCTTCTAAGGGTCGGTTTTGGAATGTGAAGGGTTTTCCATTGTTTCTCAATAATAAATAGGCGTTCGAGCCTCATTGTAATACAAGTTTGGAACAGTTCAGAGGCATGTAGCCGCACATCTCTTCTCAGAGATAAGCTACCATCGCCCTAGCTCGTTTATTTCCAATTCTGGTTGTAAGCATATTTCGGTATTTTCCATTAATGAAATGAAGCATTATTTCCGCTGCATCTTTGTGTATATGGTTATCTCTGTATTTTTTTGCGTTCCTGTTTAAATCCGGATCAATAGATTAGGGTTTTAGGCTAGGTATGATTTGCAGAGGTTGTTTAATTTGATTCGGTAGGGTTGTTGGAAGAGGATTAGGTCAAAGAGACTAGGTCATGGAAAATAAGGGTATGATTGTAGACATCTGATGGAGAAAGGTAGGTAGGCACTCAAATGCTTTAAGGTTATGAAGTGAGATGGATAAGACTAGTGAGGTGCTAGAAAGAGCATGACAAGCATGTATTCTTTCTAAACTGAAGAAAATGGACAAACTATGAAGATTTCCCCAAAACAGAGCATGTAATATGTATTCTTCTCATCAACTTGAAAATCAACATATCATAGGTTTGAACTGAAACATGGGAGTAAAAAACATTCAAACATATGAAACATAAGAAGAGACTATGTCAAAATTCCATACCACAGGTATTCCACCAAAATAGCTTCAACTCACTCATTAAATTCTGCCAAATATTGATTACACTATAGTCTCTAACAAAGGCAAACATCCAACTGAGTCCAACTTTTGAAAAGGTTGAAAAATACAAGATATAGACCTCAAAACAAACTCCTCCCAACCTTAGGGTTCAAATCCATGAGGTGAGGAAAATATTACACAAAAATATGAACTCATAGCTAAATTGTAGGATGGTCCAAGTGACTCATTGCTATCTTGCGTGAACTGATTCATTACACCTCATCTGCTTGATTTACCTAATGTATTTACCCTAGGTAATAGTAAAAAAATTATAATTACATCCAATTTGATCATTTACATAGGTAAAATCATCATTTTCCAAGGTGAAAATCAAAACATGAGAGAAACTCAAAAAATTGAAGAAAAGTTTCAAACACACCCTCTCTTTGTGAAACACGCCCTCCAAGTTTAGGACTAGTTTTTGGTGCCTTCCCAATGTCCAAATTTGCTCCAAGATGGATTTTTTGAAATCCCTTCAAGTCTACTTTCTATAAATGTCTCTTCAGCTTTCAATTTGGAGCTCGTTTGCCTTGTCAAAAACTCAATCTCCGAAGATTGGTAAACGCACAGCGCCCAAACCAGAAATGAGGCAGAGACATGGTTTTTTGGTGTTTTTTGACCTTTTTGACTAACCTATTTGTCTCCAAATGCATAGAAAATGCACAGGGTGCATGTCCATCACTCTAAATCCAATTATGTTGACCTTTTTATCATTACATGCCCCAAAAAAGAGTGCAGCACCCTAGGTTTTGCGCGTTTGACCTTTTCATTGTGCTAAAAATGCCTCAAAAAACAAAGTGTTTCACAACTTGCAAAAATTTGCTCAAAACTTGTCAAAATTGGTGGGATGATGGTTGATCATGTGTTTGAAGCATGGATTGATGCTCGGCAAGAATGTCTAGCCTCCTTTTCTCCTCTTGCTTGGTCAAGGCTTCAATCTTTGCATGGGCTCTTTTGAGATTGGCTCTTGCAATTTTGTTTCTCATGGCATAATACTTTTCCATCCTTCTCTAAATATCATTGTCCTTTTTGGCCTTGGCTAGGATTTTCTCAAGATGATGATTTACCCTATCGAGCCAATACTCACAGTTCTCATTCATCAGTTTGGCAAACTGTTCATTTAGGGTGAGCTAATTTGCAAGTTCAGCCTACTTTTGTCTCTCTAGTTCTAGAGCTCTTTTTAGACCTATAGTCTTAGGTTTGCTTTTTGGTTCTTGTTCAGGTTCAGGTTCACCATACCTATCATAGGCCTCTTTTTTCCTTCATGAGCTGAATCTCCATGACATCATGCTTGGCTTGAAGCTGCTAGTTTTCTTTCTCATAATATGAAATAATAAATTTAGACCTCTCTAAGGTGGTTTGGAGCTCCCTGATGTATGCATCTTTTTCCTTGATGACTATGCTAATGTCCTCATTGTTATTACATTCATCTAGGTCAAGAAGGTCAGAATCTTGTTCTGTCTCATGGAGGTCCTCCTCCTCATGCTTGATCTCTGCCTCTGTCATTTTTCCTTTGCCTTTCTGTACCTACTTTGTTGATGAAGAAGGCAAGGCCCCTCCCACAATCTATGGGGAAAACACTTGTATATGGCCTCTCTGATAAGTATGTGCCATTATTCCAAAATCATCCCTCTTAGGCTTGCTAATTTCACCCCTTCTAGGTGACCCAGTCTCAGTGTGAAATGGAGATGATGGTGGTGAGGTGGATGAAAGAGACTGATTTTTTGATGATGTATGAACTGTAGGCTGAGGTGGAGGAATGGATGTGGAAGGATGAGATGATGAAGGTGCTTCTTGGCCATGGAAAATAGATGGGACAGTGAAAATCTCATTGGATATAAAGTTGTCCCATGCAATGTTAAGCTGATCAAGGTAATAGAGGACTATCATCTTGATGAGGGAGTGGTGAAATATACTTTGCATTTAATGATCATAATCTTTCTTTTGGAAATTAATGATCTTGTAAATGCTCTGGTAAATATGGTAGGGTATATTGAGCATTTGGACTCTTGTGAAATGCATGAGTAATCGGATATGATAGGAATAAAGCCTAGAAAACCTACCCTCACAAGTGAAGTACCTCATGGTGATTTTCATCATGGGAACATATCTGTCTAGGAGGTAAGAGAAAGGAAAAATCCTCTCTCTCATTCTAGTACCTTGGTTTAAGATGTGGCTCATAATAGAAATGATCCAATTCCCCTTGTTTAAACCATTTTTCCCCAACATTTGGGATCCCAAAGACAGTTGATGTGATAGCAGGAGATACAGTGAAGGTGACACTAGCAAGGGTTACTTGGTTGTCATGGAGGTTGTTGAGGAATAATCTAGTCAACACAGGATAATATTGGATCCTTTGTATTTTCTCACAAAACTCAAAATAGTCCACATGCTTAAAGCTTTTCATAGTGATGGGAGATGCCATGAGTTCTCTAGTATTAGTTGGCTCATGTATAATGATTCTTCCTCCTCTCTTAGATAGCCTCCTCTCATGTTTTTCTTCCTCACTATGACTTATGTTCTCTTCTTCTCCCATGCGTTATTAGAGTCAAACCTAGGAAGATGTTGAAGTGGATTGTAGGTGTAGAGAGTATGGAAGGGCATGAGGAAATTGAGGAGATGAAAATGGGGATGTGTGATATGAGGGAGGTAATAGGGGGTAGTTTTGAAATGTAGGAATGGTAGTGGGATGCTAGAAAATTAAATTTAGGAATGGGATTATGTTACTAGGTTTTTGAATTTAGTAGGACACCAAAACACAATGAAACACCATATAATTCAACTGTGGAGGAGAGAAGTGATATGATTTCAACCTACTTGTTTGCTAGAGCATGTTGGTGACACATTTGGAAGCTTGGAGATGATGTAGTGATCTTTGGGAAATCTTTGGACGTCTTTGGGCAAACACGCAGCAATCTGGTTAAACACACCCTCTCTTAACAAATGTGTAGCGCCCTTAGGAAACACTCAGTGTTTTAAAGAAATCACGCAGCACCAGTTCAAAACATGCCTTCCAATTTCAAAATGCGCCCTCTGCCCCTATTTTGTACAATTTCTTGAAAATTCCCTTTTGTTGAGGATGCTTTGAGTGTAGGAGTGCAAATGAATGTTCAATTGATGTCTTTGAGGACTTTTATACTTGAATGGGTTTAATTTATTCTTTGAAAACCCATTTTCTAATGTTTCATGTCACTTTTCAAATTTTCACACTAATGCTCTTTGACTTTTGACTTTTTCCTTTGTACGTGGATGATGTTGGCAAGAGAGTTTGAGTGAACAGCTTAGGAATAGTAACTTATTACATATAATGAACATAAAATTACATAAATAAATAAAAATATTACATTTCTTTTTCTGAAATAAAATTACAATTTGAAACCAAACCCATACTTTGGAATGAAAATTAGAGCTCAGGCAACCATAGTTACATGTTTGCAAATCCTCTTTGAATGAAAAAGGGATATTATTTCTTTCACTCTCATGCTTTTGTTGGCCTTATGCAGTGAATGGTGTTTTATTGGACCTTGGAGGAATGAAACCTAGTGACCTAATGGGACCTTGAACCAGCAAACTTCAGGTGAACTTGACTAACATAAGACATGATGACATGAGCCTTTAAAATGAATGTATGCTCATCAAAACACATGAAGTTAGGCTAGCAAATATTGATTTTTTGAGAGGGGCTTTGGAGTTTCAACTTGGGCTACCATTAGTGAGTAAATTTTTACATGATGACCTAGGTGGAATGATAAAAATTTCAACATGGGACACTAATATGAGGTAAAAGAAGAATTTTGATCATTGATGGTAGTATGCAAATACTGACTCTAACAGTTGGAAAGGGTGATATACCTAAGGAGGACTTTGACTCTATTTGTGAGTTATAAATTTAGTGTTCATGAGGGGCTACAAGGAATAATCAAGGGATTCGAACTTCTAAGACATCCAACAGAGGAATTACAAAGGCAGAAATTGGGAACTTGCTAGATAACTTGAAAAACGACATATTAAGTACACTTTCCTCTTAGATGGGCACATTACAGGAAAAACAAAATCAAATGGAGTTAGAAAGGACCATGGCCATCTTCTTCTCTTTGTGCAAGAAGAAACATCCATTAAAGGAATGTCCAATAAATACTATGGAGATGTGTGCAATATGTGAACAGGCTCACTCCACCAGTTCATGTCCATTTCTTCCTGGGCTAAAGGAAATATTCTAGGGAACAATTGAAGGAGTAGAGAAACTATTCTTTATCGGTTCCAAGAAACCATGGAAACCATGGCCACCTAGCTCAAATCAAGGTATGTCTCAGGACCTTTCTTAGTATTTTAGTAATTTAAATATGGGCCCTCAGTCAGTACCTTTTCCACAATCATGACCTCAATTTTATCAATATCTACCCTAGCAGCCTTGATTACCTCAGTCTAGTTCAAACCCTTCATGGTCTCAGAATTGGCGAGGGCCTTCCCCTTCTCCTGGTCAATTTCCTCAAACTATGGAACAAGAGCAGTTACAACTTCCTTCCAACATTCTTTCTAGTACTCCTCCTCACCCTCAGCTTCCTATCCAACCTAATCCAAATCCTAATAATAAGGGTGTTTAGCAGATTAACACACTCAACCTTCCTTCATATATTATTTCTACCACAGAATGTAATGAGATAAATCTGTGATCTGGTCGGGTGGTGAATGCTCAGACTTCACCAATTATTATTGAACATATTGGTGATGAAGATCCATAACCAGAATCCCAAGTAGCCGAGAATGATTCAAATTAGAATTTTGTCAAACACCCCCCTCCTCGTTTGGGTGCTACTCAGGGCTGCCCAACTGGTCTACCTTATCCCGAGAGATTAGCCTTGAGTAAACAGAATCCTCAGCTATAATTTTACCTTTTAGGGGAACTCCAAAACATGTTTGTCAAATTTCCCTTACTCCAAGCTATGAAGGATGTGCCTATTTATGCTAAGACAATTAGAGAATATTGTTCCAAGAAACTTGGAAAGAAAACAAAGGATTCGCTTACCATTCATGTTATGGGGAAGCTATCAGACATTATGCTGGGAAAATATGTATCTGTGAAATATGGAGATCCAGGGAACCCAATTCTGATAGTGCAGATTAACCGGGTTGACATCTCGAATGTACTAGTAGATTTGGAGGCTACAATTAATGTTATCAGTATGCTTACATTAGGTCTACCAAATATAAAGCCAACTCCTACTGCCTTGGAATTAGCAGATAGATCTACAGTAAGGCCGATAGGGAAATTAGAAGACATAACAATTTATGTATACTCATGGCGTTCTCCCATTGATCTTCTTGTATTACATACACAATCCTCAACTAGTGGTCACCCTCTGATCTTAGGAAGACTTTGGCTAACAACTGCAAATGCTTATATCGGATGTTGGTTAGGAAATGTGGTGATATCTAATGAGGAAATACAAAGAACCTTATTCTTTACCCCCCTGTGGAACCAAGTTCATTAGGTAAAAAAACATTTAAACAAAATTCCCTACCTTTAGAAGGACCTAAAGCCGAAAGCAAGGAAACCAGACCAGTCCTTACTATTAGTCAAGCCTTATGTTTTAAAAATGAAATGGAAGATGATACTATTAATATTTGTATCAGTATCCCCCGTGTCATTTCTGATACAACTCGTCAATTTCTAGAATATGTTATGAGCTATGAAACGTGGCAAACTATTGAATCATGAATTGAAGATGAAGATATTCCTGAAATTGCACCCTGTGACAATATACCTATATAAATTGAGCCAGGGAAGACATTGAATATTAACCTGAATATTTCACCATCCTAGACCGAACAGCTCCTGAAAGTCCTCCGTGAACATAAGGAAGCATTCACATGGGATTATATAGATATGAAGGGTATCCCTGTAAATTTATGCACTCATCATATATACATTAAAAAAGATTGTCGACATGTGAGATAGCCCCGGAGAAGAATGAACCCCACTCTGAAAAACATTGTCAAGGACGAACTTAAGAAGTTTTTAGATGTAGGATTTATTTACTCTATATTAGATAGTCAATGGGTGTCTTTGCTAGGTATTGTTCCTAAAAATAATGGTGAGTAGCGATTTGTGTGGACTATATGGATTTGAACACAATAACCTTGAAGGATCATTTTCCCTTACCCTTCATTGACCAAGTCCTTGATACATTAGCTGGGAAGAAGGTTTATTTTCCTTCTTGGAAGGGTTTAGTGGGTATAACAGAATCTGATTAGCTCCTGAAGATTAGGATAAAACCACTTTTACATGCCCTTTGGGGACTTTTGCATACTAGGTCCTTCCATTTGGTCTTTGAAATGCCCCTGCTACCTTCTAGAGGTCAATATTAGGGATTTTCTCTGATCTAGTCAATGACAATATCAAGATTTATATGGATTATTTTACACCATATGGGGGATCATTTGAGGAACGGTTGGAAAACTTGGAGAAGGTGCTTAAATATGCATACAAATGCATGTTTCTCTAAGTGCAGTTAAGTGTCATATGATGAGAGAAGAGGGTATAGTGTTGGGACACCTGCTTTTAGTTACTGAAATTCAAGTTGATCCCACCAAGGTAGAGGTAATATTGCATTTTCCTGCACCAAAGACACTGACACAAGTACGTAGTTTTATTGGTTACACTAGCTATAATAGATGTTTTATAGAAAAAAATTCTATAATAGCATTCCCACTTTTCAACTGTTAACTAAAGATGCAGAATTTTTGTGGACAGATGAGTGTGCAAAAATCAAGGAACTAATCTGCCAAGCCCTTATCTTGCAAGGTCCTAACTGGGAACTCTAGTTTCACATCCACACTAATGCCTCTCAAATAGAAATAGGGGAAGTATTGGGACAGCAAGAGGACAAGAAGTCGTATGTTGTATACTATGTCAGCAAGAATTTAACACCTGCTAAATTAAACTATACCATAACAGAAAGGAGTTTTTGGCTGTTATTGATGCTGTTAATAAATTTTGGCATTACGTTATTGAATATCCTACTTTTTTCCATACTGGTCATGCAGCAATCAGGTACTTGATTATGTAACTCATCGGCGTGTCACAAGGTGTTTATTATTACTTCAAGAATTTGACATTACCATCATAGATAAACCAGCCAAGGATAACGTAGTTGTTGATTTCCTGTCTAGATTAGATACTAATGATGAATGCACGCCTATAGAAGATAATTTTCTGGATGAATATCTTTTTGCAATTTCTACTCACACTCTGTGGTATGCAGATATTGTTAATTATCTTGCTACAGGGAAGGTGCCCAAGCTTTTGTCATACAAGGAACAATGAAAGATCATTCGTCATAGTACCCATTATTCATGGATAGCACGATATATTTTTTATACAGGAATTTACCAGCAGATCCAATGTTGTGTCCCAAAAGATGACATCTATGGTGTCCTGGAGGTTGCTCATGACAGCCCCTGTGGGGGACATTTTGTAGACAAATGGATCAAGCATAAGGTGTTACAGATGAGATATTATTTTCCCTCCATCTTTCGGGATGTGAGAGATTATGTCTAAAGATGTGATAGCTGCCAACAGATGGGTTAGCCTGGTCGATCAAATGAAATGTCATTACAGCCTCAAGTATTCCTTGAACCTTTTGAGAAATGGCTATTGATTTCATTGGCCCATTTAATCCATCTTCACATCAGAAAGTTTATATTTTACTCTACACAGATTATCTAACAAAGTGGTTTGAGATCAGGTCTGTGGCAAAAGCCACAAAACAGGTTGTCTCTGACTTTTTGTTTGAAGAGATTTTTTCTTGATATGGCATCCTGGGAGAGATAGTTTTAGATGGGGGAACACAATTTACATCACATATGATAGCAAGGATTATGAACAAGTATGGGACCAAGCACAAAATAACATCTCCATACCACCCTCGGGCGAATGGTCAAGTGGAAAGCATGAAAAAGGTATTACAAAACATCCTCACAAAGACTATGGAAAAGCATTGTCAAGATTGGGCTGAAAAACATCCTGAAGCTCTTTGGGATTACAGAACATCATGGCGGTATACAACGGGGTTTTCACCGTTTGAGCTTGTTTACAGAAAATCTGCATTGTTTCCAATATAATTTGAGATAAATATGCTTAGAATGGATCTTGAAGTAGAAGTGGACCTTTCGGAAGCTTAGAAACATCGTTAGAATAGCTAAATGAACTAGATGAAATTCGTTTAATGTATGTTCAGAGAACTACTGTGGTTTAGCAACAAAGAATAAAATGGAATGATAAATTTATTAAGAATAAGGTGTTTCATAAAGGGGATTATGCATTACTATATGATTCTCGTTTTAAGGACTTTAAGGGAAAGCTTTGCTCTCGTTGGATGGGGCCTTACGAGATTGATGAGGTATTTGATAATGGAACCGTCAAACTTGTCAAGATCGATGATACACATGCTTCTTTTATTGTAAATGGACATTGTCTTAGACTATATCATCGCCTGGCCTCTAAAGATGCCTTCATCAAACATCTCTCTAATAAATCTAGTTTGAAGGTTGTCAATGCAAAGAATTCCTCCTCTACAACCTCTATTTTAAAAAAAAAATTACATATACAAATATGCATATAAATAAATATTGTTACCACTCAATTGTTTTTTTTTTAGGCACTACCACTCATGTTTATATCCTATGGAGGAAAGAAAATTTTTCTAAGTACCTAGTGTTGTTACTCCTTGGGTGTTGTTACTCCTCTGATGTTGTTACTCCTCCGGTGCTGCTACTCCGTGGTGAATTTTTCTAAGTAACTAGTGTTTTTACTCCTTCAGTGTTGTTACTCCTCCGATGTTGTTACTCCTTTGGTGTTGCTACTCCGTGGTGAAAATTTCTCTAGGTACCCGGTGTTGTTACTCCTTCAATGATGTTACTCCTCTGATGTTGTTACTCCTCTGGTGTTGCTACTTCATGGTGAAAAATTTTCTAAGTACCTGATGATGTTGCTCCCCAGATGTCATTACACCATCAATATAGTTACTCCTCTGCTGTTGTCACTCCGCCAAGTAAGTGCCAGGTATGTCCCCAAGCAGACATTGCGGCTTTGATTAGTAATTATTTTGACATGACTTGAGGTGACTGCAAACGGTCATTTTTCAGTTGGGGGGAGGTACAGCTATATTTAAAAATGGCGTTGTAATCAATTTCAACAATGATTCATCGATGTCATCATAAAAAGCTTGTTCCAATACATCCACTCCACAATTCTTACCTTACTCTGCACATTTATAAATAAATATTAGATTTAATGAACCAGTCCCTTTGGAGTCTGCAGAGTAATTACCATAATGGCTAGCCATTATTTCCATAAATTGCCGTGGATTTTTCCCATATTTCTAAAAATCTCCATTTGTACACCCTGCTATCATCATTTCCTATTCCTTTCTACAAAAAAATTACCTGTTGATACTCCCTCATAACAGTTTTTCTGCTACTCTGAAGTGTTGCTACTGAGCTATACTAGAATGGGTGGAGCGGTTGTGAGAAATGAACCAGAGAGCACAATTTTGGTTCGTAGTAATGCATATGTATGGAAGTTCTTTGTAAATGTGGGCTGGGATAGATATTTTGAGAGATTGCATGGGTTTGACGAGACTGTTAAAGCTGAATTTGTGTTGAAATTGGAAGAAGTTCATTCTAGAGTCCAGGGTCTCAATACCCTGTCGCAGAGGCAGCCATCTCACTCGTCAGTGGACTGCCACAGAAAGGGAAGAAGTGGTTTTTGTGGAAGGCTCCCTTGCCGCATTTCCTGGAAGTATTTTACAAGCTGGAGAAATAGCAATTCAAAAAGGAAGGGGGTATGACTGTAAGTCACTACCTTATCCCTAGGGTGAAGTTGCATACTTCGTGTTAGGATACATTACCTGCAAAGGGTGCTTTACAATGATGTTCAAGTATCATTTTATATTTTTAGTGTCCCTTTGGTTCCGGCATGCACAAATCCATTCGTTGAATATGCTTTTATTCCTTTGGAAAATTCTTCAACTGATGGCGCAATATGCTCATCGCTCTCGGCAAGCATTAGTAGTCCTCATGAATCACAGGTTAGTCCAGCTACTGGTAATTCAAGTGTTGGATCGAACTCTTATTCCTTGGACATTCATTGAATTGTCGGAAGAAGAATTGGAGGGAATTATACCTACAAAGGGGGAGGATTGCGAAGGCTCAGCCGAAATGGAAGACGCAAAAGCTGATGTTATTCCACAAGAACCAGCATCGCCTATTGGCTTGGTAGAAATGGAAGATGCCATAGCTAATGTTGCTCCACAAGAACCAGCATCCCCTGTTGGATCAGTTGAGATGGAAGATGCCACATCTGATGCTGCCCCACAAGAACTAGCATCACCTATTGGCTCAGTCGAAATGGAAGATGTTACATTCGATGCTGCTCCACAAGAACCGGCATCGCCTGTATGCTCGATTGAAGTGGAAATGATGGAAATTGAGGACATGGTTGATGTTGCTTCAACATCACCACTGGAATAAATGAATTTGAGGCCTGAAGAAGAGAGTGTAGGTGGTGTTGTTACACAAGAACCAGCACCACCCATCCAAGAAAACTTGGGGTCCGAAGTAGAAACTGTAAGTGGTATTTTCACACAAGAACCAACATCACTAACCAAAGAAACCCTAGAATTGGTAAAAGAAAAAGAAACTACACCTCATACGGTTCTTCAGGAACCACAGGGAGACTTGGCTCAAATAGCAAATGCAGAAGTTGAGTTGCACGATTTAGCGAGTACAGTCTAGATAGAAATGGGAGACGATGTTCTTCATTCTTCCCTTCCTGCAACTCTACCAAGAGAGGCGAGGAAATCTCGGACTCCTCAGTTCTTGAAGGAGGAAAAATTAATTCCCCCAATTTTAAAATTTTTTGGTACAATATTTGATGCACTAGTGGAGGCGGCCACTCAAGTACCTGCACTCATCATTGCACAGATGGAACAATTTGGAAACATGAGCATCAGCGCTGCTACACAAGAACTGATGTTGACCAAGGAATGGATTGAGGAAGTGGAGATGGATACAAACCCCCAGGGATAGATATGGCCAAAAAGTATGATCTTTCTCAACTGCATGCTGATCACGATCGATATAACCCAAACCTGCGAAGGCAATGGGTTGCATGAGGACATGTAGAAACACCAATTGGGGGGAGATGTTGGGAGATAAACTTGCATGCTTTTACTTACCTTTTTATCCTATTTTCCTTCAAATTTTCACTCCTAACTAAGTCATTTCATATCCCAAATCTCTTAGGTATACCTCTAATCATGTCTTTATGAATTAATTAATCACTGAAACATAGTTTACGGGATTATGACCAAAGAACTTGCTAAACTTCATTTTATGTGCAGATTTCCAAGTCAAATGGATAAGTTTACACATTGAGCTAGCAAAGCTATTATTGAACTGCAATTGTAACGATAGAACTGATCTATACTTCCTGTTTCTATATTTTGTATTCTGTTTTGGGATTATTACAGCCTTCATGTAAATTGCAGGCAACGGTTACCTTAATCTCAGGAATTGTTTTGTATAAGAAAGGATAGAGAATTTGAAACAGGGGCTTGGAGACAAGGGAGTTGAACTTTGTAACCAAGGCTTTTACATTAATGAAATTTATAAATTTCTGATCTTTCTTTGAGTTCGTGAGTTCATCACAGCCCTGATCAAGGAGTTGGGCCCACTCCCCTGATCAGGTGTTGCTGAGACAGTGTGTGCTAGTTTCCTTTTCATGGATGTATTTATTTTCCTTGTTGTGATGGTTTGATGTAAATGTTGTGAATTGAATTGTTATTACAGTTAATTATTGCTATCATTTCCATTGTTATTACAGATTAGTTATTGTTGTCATTTCCATTTGCCGTTACAATTGTTTATCATTTGTTGATGAATTCTCAGTCAATTCTAGGTTTTACAATTGTTACCTACATATATTTTGTGTGTTAGCCTTGAAATAACCAATAGATCCCGGATTGATAATTAATGTACGAAAGGGTTGAATAATTTTATTCACACTTGGAAACTGTTAGGTTCCTATACCAATAGGTTTCATTTTTCATGATTGACTGAAGAAGTGACAAATATGTTCATCCTTTCCATGCTGCAAAGGTTCCATATTTTGAAGAATTTCACTATGAACAGTTGTTTGACTTTTATCATGGTTCATGAATGGCCATACAGCTTAATCTTGGCCAAATTCATGTTTGAATTTACTTTTCATAGAATAGAGAATAAAGGTCTGTCCAAACAGTTCAAGCTTGGCAGATGAGTAGATAGGTAGAGAAGCAAAAGAGCCCAACTGTTTATTCTGGGCCCTTGGAAGAAATAAGGGTAGATTTAGATAGGAGGGCATCTAAAAGAAAAGAAGAGAATCAGGGTTTGCTATTTCAAATGCACCCAATGAAAATGAAGAAAAAATGTTAGGTGTAATAGGATGGGTAAGTAGTTTTGATGTTGCAGAAGCAGTTGCATGAGTGTTCTTCTTTCTCAAAGATAGTTCATCTTTATTGGTATCACAACTACCATGGCAAAGTGTGGTGACAAATCAGATGTTGCATGTCTAACTTCCCCTCACATCAATCACTTACTAACATCCCACTAGGATATTGAGATCTGCTCAAAATCCCTAGACCATTCCATTTCAGGTGAAAGTTTCAGCAAAATAATGTTTTCTCCATGGGCTAAGAAGCCACATTTCTTGTGTAAAATCTTTCTTCTTATGACCTTTCCTGTAGCCTAAGTTTTTACTTTTCAAGCTTAGTACTTTGCTTAAACATCATACCTTTCATATTAACATTCTAACTTTATTATATAGTCCCCATGTAACATTTTCCCTCCCATACTATGTAAAAATACATAAAAATCCCTAAAAATCTAAATATCCCGACCCCCGGCTCAATATAGCCATACACTAAGGTTTACGGGAGTTATTGGTCCACCCGGGGCCAATAAAAACCCTCCACGTGCTCCACCGGGATTTGTTTGACCTTTGGTTAAACATATAAGCTCAGCTGCCAACGTAAACCATATAAAAACCCTGCTAACCAAAGTTTGAAACCCTGTGAAACACATAATTTCATTGATTTATTATGGTGGGTCCCGTGCCATAGCCGCCTTCCATTTTCACTCGCCGCCAGCCGTCCAATCATTGCCTGCAAATCCAACGGCTCTCGGCGATATCGAAAGCCCTTATATGCCAAACGATAGCGTACAGGGGATGGGCGGTATTTCCGCCGTACGAGGGACGTGTGTCAGCTTCCCGGCATGATCGGAGGCCCCCCTTCAAAACCACCCTGGCCCAAAGGCGGTGCGGGGAATACCGCTTACCACCCTACTGCCCCCCCACTGACGTCATGCCCTTGTCATCTGCTGACGTCACTCCCGTCACCTCCTATCTGTCTGCCATGTCACATCCTCGTCATATACCCACATCAGTGCCATGTCACCTGCTTACATCACCACCTCACCTCCGTGTCACCCACCACGTCATCCGACACGTCCTCTTTCGTACCCCGCTAGATGACAAAAGCCACGTCACGCGACCGAATGCGCCAAAACCCGCCAAAGTCAATCTTTTTGTTAAAAAGGGCTGGGAATGTCATTTTCGTTTACTTTTGTCTATTTTCTCTATGCAAAGTTAGCATGCCAGTTCACGTTCAAAGGAAACTATTCACCACAGAGCGTGCTTTCAAGCCAAAAATACTCCTCACTCAGTCCTCCAGCACGATCTACCACTTGCAAATTGCCCAGTCCACTGTTAAAACAAGTATTTACCCGAACTTTCCTTTCGAACCCTATTTTATCGAATTTCTCTGCAATATTACCCAAAAGAACACAAATTTGAATCAAAAACCGTGCTACCTTCGACACTGTACTTTGTAACTACTCTGTTGCCTATTTTTGCTGAGAAATTTCGCAAACCCCGACCCCTTCTATAAATTTCCTCCACTATGTTGAACTTGAGTTCATTTTTAATTTGCATTCACTAAAAATGAAAAAGCCCTAAACTATCATGTTCATTTGTCACTCAAAAGCTCTGCAAAATTTTTATTTCCCATTGCAAATCTTACTTAGCAAGTTAAATACACTTCGCTTCAGTCCGCAAATCTCTGAGAAAACCCCTCAACTGTCTCTATTCTGTTGCGGCTAAAAATTCTATAGAAATTTGTTGTTTACTACAATTTCTACCCAAAGTCAATTCTGACTTAAATTTGGTATGCAAAACCCTGAGAAAGGCCTCACAGATATCACTTTATCTATTATTGTTGCACAGACCCGGTTTCAACTAAAATATCACTGATAAGTTATCAAAATGGAAGCCCCTGCTCCAGTAGCCCTCAATATAGCCCCTCTCAATGCACCTCACAAGGAATTGGAATGGCTGCCCTTAGCTGATAGGGATTATTAAATCCAAGACCTAGATGGTGACAGAAGCCATCTCCAAGCATTTTGTGAACTCAGGAACAGTTACCTAAGCAAAAATGGTTTCTATGGGATATGGGAGTCAAATTTACCCATCTACTACCTCCCCTCTATCAATGTTTTCCCTGAGATAATTCACCTCTACTGTGAAAACTATGAACCAACCCAGAGGGCAATCAAAACTCCATCTAGAACTACTCTTTTTCATATAACTCCTAACTCCATAAATCAAATGCTAAACTTCAAACCAACTCAGCTTCTATTTCCTCTTACTATGAAATTCTTGCTTGATGAAGGTCCCAAACTCTCCAGCTCAGAGATAGCTTGAATTGCCCAAGTATTCATGAAACCAAATTGTCAGCCTACAGAGCCACCTCCTTTTCACTATGCATGTTTCAATGAAGTGGGTAAAAATTACTTGTTGATATGATATCTTATATCTTGGGGTTCAAGACAAGTGAATATATTGATGAAACTACACTAGTCTTATTATCCATATTCACTCCAGGGCAGCCCCCTGCTGTCAAATACAACTATGCTAAATTCATTGCCAACAAGTTCCATGACCAGCTCTTGAATCTAGATAGAGAGGGAGTCTTCAAGTACTCATCCTACATTTATCATCTGCTCCTCTATTATCAGCCAGACAGTTTCCAATTTCCCATTGGAAAATTGGACTCTAAAGGAGAAAAGAGGTATGTAATTTTTTGGACCTTAGTCTTTCATGAAGTCCACAACTCTCCTTACTCTTACTATGAGTTTATTGACATGTTTGTCTATCCAGCCTCTTCTCTGCTAATGAGGGCTCCTCCCCGTAGATTATCTTATGATATGCAGAAAATACTACATCTCTCCAAAAGCTACA
The DNA here is from genome assembly GCA_000404065.3 of Pinus taeda. Lineage (NCBI taxonomy): Eukaryota > Viridiplantae > Streptophyta > Pinopsida > Pinales > Pinaceae > Pinus > Pinus taeda. Next base: position 151,598 of record APFE030302356.1, read on the forward strand.
AAATAGGTGACTGGTACTTATACCAGCATCACACTGAGATCAGGATATATGGCTGTGAGTTGTGCCCCTACAAGCTGCCAAAATATGTGCCAATGAGACTATTTGCCTTGGAATATTTTAGGCAATTTATGAATTCAGATTTTACTCATTTTCATAGTACCAAGAAAAAGGCTCAATTGAAATTGAGAGACCAGTTAGGCCCCTACATCATGAACAAAAAAGAAGGATGGAAATAGGCCGACCAGATATTGGGTGAAAATTTTAGATTAAAGAGGAGCTTTTGGTGGGTACCCTATGACCCAAATGGCTTTATCAATGCAAGAAAGATAAAATATAGGTTGTCAGCCTATGAACATTGCAGCATCCCTGAAATAGAACAATTTGCCAACCAAGATGAGTGGGTAGAAGGCACACTAATTGAACAGCTCACTGAGGAAGAGAAAATGGAACAAAATATGAAAAATCTGGAAAATACTCTTGACTTAGATTCTTTTGGGCAGGTGTCACTCAAAGTGCCATAGCAAACCGGAGAAGGCACATCAACTGTTGCAGCTTCACAACAAGCTGCCCAAGAAAGGACTACACCAACAACAGGGACAACAAAGGGCAAGGAGGTAGTAGATATAGAGCAAGAAACCATGACAGACCAGCCAACTACCTCAAAGGAACAGGGTCAAGGGCAAGCCCCTTCACTACAGATAGAGGCACCAGAGGTACCAACATTACAGACTCCTCTCAATGAGGAAAGAAGCAAAAAAAGGGACAGAGAAGAGACCACACCTGCAAGTGGGTCAACAAAGCAGCTAGGGGCCAAAGGGAAAAGAGTAGATCCTCTACCTAAAGAGGAAATTATTGAAGAAATCACAGAAAGCCCAAGAGAGGAGAGGGCAACCAGCCAACAGACATCCACTAGCTCTCATAGGCAAGAAATGGAGGGGCGGCATGGTATGGAAGTTTCCTCCTCAAGGCCACAAAGTAGACAACGTTCTAATATTAAAAGAACATTCATGGACATTAAGGCCCAGAATGAGCCATTGAGAATGCAGCTTTATGATCAATTTCTCAAAATGACACCCTCCAAACAGCAAAGACTAATGGCAACATATGACATTAAGGAGGAGAAAATGATCTTAAGTCATTTTAAGACTAAGATTCAGCAACCATAGTCTGCAGCTAACTACATAAGAACAAATCTAGAGGTCCTTGCTAAATATATACACCCAATGGACCAAATCGAGCTGCACAAACAAACAGGTGAAATGGTCTATGCTACATTGGCAGACAAGGCAATGTTGGCCCACCAATTGAAGGAGTCATTAAGCAATACATCTGCCCAATTGGATTTGGAAAAGATATCTTCCTTGGCTAAAGACAATAGAATAAATACCTTGGAAGAGATAATCATTGAGCTAGGACATGATCCCAAGGATGCCAAGGGCATAAAAGCACTGATAAAGAAAAAGGAAGAAGATATTGCTCACTTAGGAAGCAATTGAAGCTGCCTGTCACCATGCACCCACAAACTACAGAACTTGCACAAGAAAAGGCAGAAGAAGACATGATGGATTTGCTGATGAGGATGAATCAAAGGCTAACCAAAACAGAGCAAGAGTTGGAGAAAGAATTGCAAGCCAAGCAGGGAGAGCCGACCTCCCAGCCACCTGAAACAGCTCCAACAGTTACCACTACTCCCCCCACAGTCATAGCAGCAATTCCTCCCACTGTCCCAACATCAGCAGCAGGTACATCAGCCACAGATGCTTTAGTGGCAACAGCAACAACAGGACTATATACCAGCATGAGCATGGAAGAATTGATGAAAGCAGTAAAAGAGCTAGAAGTCCAAATGTCAGAGCTTAAAGAGGCAAAAGAAAGGTTGGCCAAGCTAGAGGTAAGCTATGAAAAATATAAGATAACAGTGGCAGAGAAAACCAAAGAGGTAAAGGCCTTGGAGAATAAGGTGAAATCCTTGGAGAAATATCTCACTCTTCATAAACCTCTAGCAGAAATTAAAACAATTTTGTGGACCAAAATTGGCCAGTCTATCACTGATCAATGGCAATCAATTCAAACGATCCATGAGCAAATTTAATTGATAGAAAGGGCCCAAGTAGAGATTCAAAAGGCCAAAGCATCATTGGGAAACATTCCCGAGCAGGCCAATAGACTAATTCATTTTTTGAACACTCACACCAAGGAACAACTAGCAGCTCTGGAGATCAGGGACAGAACAGGCACTATTTTGACAGTGAAAAAGGTGCTAATCATGAGGAATTTTATATAGAATCTCGAAAGAAAGTGCCAAGAAATGCAGATGGAAATAAATTCCTTCACAGAGAAGTTTACAGCCTTGCAGCAGAAGGATCTACCCATATTGTTAACCAGCAATCAAAGACTGTTGACACATGAACAATATGCTCACAGGGTAAATACATATGTTGCAAATCAGATTACAGCATCATCAAGCACTTCACAAGACACAGCACCCCCCTCTGGACAGAGCTTATATGACAAGTTGGAAAATATGTTCTATATTGAGCATGAAATAAATCATCTTTTTGAAGTCCAGCCCAACTTCTACAGGTATACTGAAGCTGATGAAACATTAATAAAACTGCAAAAAAAACAGTTGCCAACAGATCAATGGTGGCAGAGCATGTTGGAGGTATTACTAAGGTAGTTCCAATTTTCCTTCATCAACTACATTTAATCCAATGTCAAAACACATGGCACATATCATAAAGGTGAAGACGATAGAAAAAAGGAGTCAAGCTAGGACTATAACGTATTAAAGTGTAATCAAGCACAAATGAAGGAGCCGGGACAGCAACGCAGGAACGCAGAATAAAGGGACAGCTACCAGCCGACTCACTCAATTCAAAAAGTCAAATATCTCTGACCAACTGAACATCCAGCACACCAATATTTACTTCTGCATTCATTTCTCTCATTTACTTCTCCTGGAAAGTAGATGAATGAAGTTATTGTGGGATATTTTTCCATAAGATATTTTGTAACTCCTTTTTGTATAAATACCTCCCCAAGAGATGTATTCAGGGTTGGTGATATCTCTTCTAGAACTGCACTGTAACTCTGAGAACTCTTCTGAATAAAAGGTAGCTAGAATGTGTTGTTGATGAACTGAACTCTTTGGATGTGGGATTAATGACAGTGGACTATGTTGTAGAATTCTTGAATTACTTCATGGATCAATAATTCTTTTTAACTCATGTTTTATAGTTTTTGTGTTTTTATATATCATCTGTGTTCATAATCTTAACAGCAGGGAAAAATAATGACCCGGAACTTACTTCACTGTACTCTGTGTTCAATCTTTATTGTTTTTATGTTTTCTTCAGAAACTAGCATAAGCAACAATTCTTTATTGCTCCTATTTCCCCTGGTTCTTACACCTTGAGTATACCTAGGGAATTCTTAATTGCTCCCTGGAAATATTCATTCACTTTCCCTCTGCCAGCATGATGAAATATTCTTGATTGCCTTTCACCCCCTGACCTCCATGTCCATCTGATTTCAGTTTATAAATTGTTTCATGTTCTAATTATCTTGCTCTATAGTACCTCCTCCGTCAAAGAAACCTTATCCAGCAGTGTATCCTCATAGACTCCATAGCCCAATGGACCGAACTTCTCAGGCTTTCACCCCTGTTTTATTGAAAATCATCATCCAACAAACTTAAAACAAAACCTTGTACATCATAACTAGCCTAAAATACCTTGAAACAAAGCTAAAATATAAAGAGAGAGCCCTCTCTAGATGCAGATTGGCTAGAAGCTGCATCTAAAAGACTGGTTAGTGGTTACCTCGGCCGTATTCCCTTTTCTCACAAGTTTTGGGGAACAACCTGATTGATAACAGACATTAACAATGATGTTGATATCTTTATCATGAGGGATTTTTTGAGTTGGTTTCTCACATGTGCATTAGGAATCCATTGAGGGATGGCTTGGCCCCTTTTCAACACATTGAGGAGGATATTCAACCCAATATGAGAGCACTTATGACCTTACATCCCCAACATTACCCCTCCAGAAGTGAAAATTGGCCTTTGAGTAACTTCTAATGGATATCTTACCTCTTCCACACCACCAAATGTTGGAATGTTAAAAAAAATATTCATATCAATGGCACCACTGAGCATTCTTGCCCTAACCTGGCACCACTGAGCATGCTTCTTGCCCTTTCAATCAACGTCTTGTTCATTCTTTCTACAACTCCATTTTGCTTAGGTGTGTATGGAGTAGTCTTCTGTTGTGCTATACCATTCTTCTTATAGAATTCTTCAAATTCCTTGCTGCAAAACTCTCCAACATTATCTGACCTCAACACCTTTATCTTCTTCTTTGTCTGGTTTTCCACCAGAACCTTAAATTCTTTAAACTTGTCAAAGACTTCAGATTTATTCTTAAGGAAATATATCCATGTGTTCCTTGAGAATTCATCTATAAATGATACATAGTACATAGACTTACCTAGTGTTGGAACCTTCACAGGTCCAAACACATCATTCTACACAAGCTCTAATATATGTTTCACCCTCTTACCACCATATGGGAAACACACCTGATTCTTCTTCCCATATACACAACTTTCACATAAATCAAAATCCAGAAAGCTAATACTCATACCTTCTACCATACCTTTACCATGAAGTATTTGAAGGCCCTTCTCTCTAATATGTCCAAGCCTTTGATGCCATAGCATGATCTTCTCTCTAGAGACCACTAGATTTTTTGCTCCACTTGCAGGAACCACAGAACTGTTGTACCCATCAACAACAACGCTACCTTGCAGCTTGTACAGAGTTCCAATTCGAACTCCTTGGATCAATACCAGTTCTCCCCGAACCATCTTGCAGGTATCCTTCTCGAACACTGTTTTTACACCTGCATCATCCAACTTGCTTACAGAAATCAGATTTCTAACTAATGCAGGAATATGCAGAACACCCAAAAGTGTTCTAACCCTTCCACCTTGTAACTTCAACTTTACTTTTCCACTACCAACGATTCTAGCTTTCTTGTCATCCCCCAAAAAGATATCACCACCATCATATTTCTCATACCCGCAAAACCACTCTCTATGGGGAGTGAAGTGAAAGGATGGACTTGAGTCAATCAACCATGCCTCATGATCTACATGTGTACTTGATGAAGCCAAGTACACATCCCCAACTTCATCTGAGGTGGTTTTCGCCTCTACATAAGGAGCATCATCAAATCCCTTTCCTTTGTCAGGAGCTTTATATTTACAATCCCTTTTGTAGTGCTCTTCCTTTCCACATTTCTAGCAAACCACCTTTACAGGTTTTCCTGGAGATTTAGATCTCCCACTCGATGACTCTTTTTTTTTTTTGGGACCGTCCTCGTATAGACAAGGTATCACCACTTTGGCTCTCCATATTTTTCCATCTCATCTTCTCCGTTAGCAAGGATGATACTATTTCATCAAACTACAAGGCACTTGCATTGCTACATATTGCAATAACTAGACTATCCCACGAATACGGTAGAGAACACAACAAACTGATGCACTTATCTTCATCTGAAATCCTAATATCAACAGACAATAATTGACTTACCACAGTATTAAATGTGTTCAGATGCTCTGTCACCGAGTCTCCATCTTTCGTCCTCAGGTTATACATCTTTTTCCGTAGGAACAGTTTATTCACCAGAGAATTAGATTGGTACAAAGTCCCTAACTTTTCCCACAAAGCCTTTGCCATAGCTTCCCCTGATACATTTAGCAATACTGAATTTGAGACACACAATTGTATTGTGCTCTTTGCCTTCCGATCCAATTTCTTCCATTCTTCATCAGACAATCCCATTGGTTTAGCACCTGGATCTACCATGATCCATTGATCTTTATCCACCAATATATCCTCCATCTTGAGCTTCCATAACTCAAAACTCTAACCATTAAATTTCTCGATCTGTATCTTTCCACTGCTTGCCATCTTCTTTCACCACCAGAATCAATCCCACAGATCTCCCATTGAACAGGGTCTACCACAGGCCCAAGCGAAACCCCTCAGCAACAAAGGTGTCCCCTTGAAGCCAAAACAGCTCTGATACCAAATGTAGGTTTTAATCCTGTACAGAAATTACCTGCATACAAATTCTAAAAACAAAAAAAAATAAACAATGCAAGAGCATAACACATAAAACACATATACACAGAGATTTTCCCCTGGATCCCACAACCGGGACTACCAGCTTGATTTTTCATTATGTTCCTTTCAATGTTACAATACATATTTATACATGCCAAAGCATCCAATACCATGGACCGAAAACTATCGCATCCAAAACCATGGACCGAAAACCATCGTGTCCAAACCATGTGCGAAAACCATGCACAAAACCATAGGTAGGTTCGCCCACCTAATATAGTGTCCAAAAACTAAAATCTTGGGGCACTGCCTTGGACCCCATAGAGGGGGACTACTCGCCCCGTCAAACCCCCTATGACCCCCCCACTGTGCAATCGGCACAATGCTAACCCCTCGGTTCACTACGCAGGCCAATTGTGGAAAGAATATAACACAACCCAACCCAAGCAACCCCTCCTTCCAGACTTGGTCCAAATATATTAAAAACAATGTTTTATTCCCTGTACACTACTTTTCCCTGAGATAAATGCGTGTACACGCAAGTCAGATAATACCCAACCCACGTATATGTGTTAAAACACCTAAAAAATTAAATTTCCTTAATTATGGGCAGATTTCACGAGTTTTACCTGTTGATTAATTCCTATTGCCCATGGCCCAAATATTTCCCAACTAAAAATCTAATTGGAATAATTATAAATAGACTTCTATGGAAGGCCTAAAAGAGGAGAAGAGATATAGTTATTATACTGAGATTATCCCTGACTAAGTCTGATGAATCCCTGTGCCTCATGCACTTCCCCAAGCTTCAGGAAACCCTTGTTTCCTTGATTATAGATATTCTCCCTCTTGTTTGAGATATCATGGTGTTGGTTATGGAAGAAGATTGTTGAAGGTTGGGATAACACTAATCCAGAGGACAGTTCTGCTTGGAGCCGGAAGAAGAAGACTTAGGTGAATTCTCTCCATGTTATTTATAGCTTACTACAATAAAAGAAATGTTGTCTTGTTTTTGAAATTAACTTTGTTTATCCATCAAATTATGTTGTAATTCATATATGAATGTTGTTTTGATGTATGACCAATCATTTTTTCATATGATATAAAGTCAGATTTCGTGAATATGATTTACTTCTATACTGCTATCTATGTTCGAATTGAATGTTTTTCAGGTCTGAAGAACATCAGGAGTTGCAGAGGGTCTGAACCCTATAGGACCTACTCGAACGAAGGAAATCTGGGTACCGTCACTCTTACGTAGTTTGATTATATAAGCATTTTGGCTAAGTTGTATGAATGTTTCTTTTTGTAGTTTTCTTCTACTCTATTGGGGTTCTAACCTAAAGTCCTAAGGTACTTATTCCCGAAATAGAATTAGCGACTCCAACTAGGGATAACAATCTTGTTATTCCTAGTTTGGGTTGTTCAATGTCAATTAGGGCTCAGTCTTTCATTTGATTGCTCTTACAATCTTATTTGTCTACTAGAGTCTCAGACCTTAAGTCTGATCTTTTTGATCTAGCTTTTTTTTTTATTTTTCTTGCAAAGCTTTGTATATGCCTTTTACTCTGTTTACAGTAGCGTACACATGCATGTTTCTGTGAAATGAACCCATGTATACGTGAGTTTCCTATATCAAAAGCACGTGTACATGCCTCTGTGCTTGAACACAGTCGCGTATACCAATTTTTGCATTGTTTTTTCAAATATCTCTGCCCAAATAGATTTGTTGCCTGGTCTTTTTAGTCTTTGTGTTTGTCTGAAGAATTTCATTATTTTGCAATCTTACTGTTTCGAAGTCTCTTCCTGATTGGAAATATTTGGCCTAGGTTTTCTTTTTAAGCGAGTTTGTAATTGGTGTTTTGGCACATAAGACTTCATTTAGAAGTTCTTGATTGTTCTAGTCCTCCAAAACAGGAGATTGTTTTCAGTTTCAGTGTCAAACTCGGTTTTCGGGCTACTTGCTTTACTTTCCTTTGTTTTGTGGCCTTATCTTTTCTTGCTTTTTGAAATTATTTTTGATGAATTTAAAAGTATTTCTTTCCTAGATTCTTTGTCAATTTGCCAAGCTCTTTGCTACTATTTGGGTCGTTTAGTACAAGTTGAAGCCTTTTTGCTCCAGTTTTCGTTCATTTTCGAGTTAGTAACTTGCAAAGACTCCTTGTGCTCTCTTTTCGATATTTGAGTTTCGGTAGCATTTTGGGTGATTTCAAAAAGTGTTTTGGTTGTTTATTGAGAAAGGAATGATCTTAAGAAACTCTTTTTTTTTTCTTTTGCCAAGTTTGATTTTGGTTTCTTTTGGTTTTTGAAAGTGAATTGTGATATTTTACAATTTGTCCTTCTTGTTTGGAGGGAATTTTGTGTTAAAAATTTGTATCCTCTTCAATACTTTAGTTGGCTCATTGATAGTTATAAACAATTTCTTTCGCTTTTTAGAGTAATTTAGGATCTTACATCTCCATTGTATCTTGCATTAGGGTAGTTTGCATTGTTAAAGCATTCGTAGTCTTTTAGTTTTTGGGTGTGTAAAGTGTGTTTCAAGAAAAGAAAAGAAAAGAAAAAATTATTTATAGAAGTTTCGTAGAACCCATGTAGAGATCTCTTTTCATCAAAGAAAAAATGATTGCATTCATGTAGTTAGTTTTTCATTGATTTATTTTGCGTCATACAAACACCATTGGCTTCACTTCCATCTATACCCTTGATTTAAAGAACAACCATTAAAATCAAGCGCTTAATTAAAATAAACTAGAACTTTTGTATTGTCATCAGAATACACCAACAAGTTTAGGTTTATTAGGGCCTTGGATTAGGCAAGAGGAGAGTTAACTCTCCAAGACCGCTCTAAATTACAAAACATAGAAGTTTGATTAATGAGTGAAATCCAATAGCATTAGGGAGACCGAGAAAGCTCTGTAACTGGGAGTAAAGCACGAGGGTTAGTGGAGATAAGAACGAGAGATACCCCCTCTCTCACTTGTTGGATCCTACCTCATGACTATTCCGCCCGACTTCTGATACGAGTTGGTGACCATAGTTTCCTATCCTAGGGACCACATAGGTGGCTGTGGAGGGGAATCTCGTGGCACCTGAGGTTGACGTTGTATCACGTTCAACAGTACTTCTAGAGGGAACCCTTGCGAAGCTTGGGGGCTTGCACCAGCAAACATTGTTGTCTGGAGGTCAACATAACTACCTATGATACCTTCGCTAGTAGGCATGGGGCATAATTACCCCAGTCTATTTTGGGAAGTCTCTTGTTATTAAATTTCTTGTATTTTGGTGTCTAGTCCTAATCACCTGGAGTGGAAATACTTGAGAGTTGTTTGATTGCTGATATCTTTAGGGACTTTTTAGTGAGTGTTCTTTTCTCCTAGTCAGCCTAGATTTATAATTTTTTGAGTCTTTAAGTAGATATTTTAAATAATTCAAAGTGTCTGACCAACCATCACGACAGTCTAGGATACTTCATGGGCTATCACCTATGATTCTGGAGCCTCCTATAATGTGTAGGAGCGATTCTGCCAGCGGTTTTCAACCAGTGGCAGTAAGCGCATTGGAGATTGATCCTTTGCTTGGGGGCATTAGTTCACAATATAGACCTAGCACCAATATAGTGTTAGAGAGGAACACACTAGTTATTTCTCGATTAATCTTCCAGTCAGAACATAATATCGAAGTTGAAGAGATTTCGGAGTCGGTTGGGGCTTAGAATTCTCCTCTTCCACTAGACCATCCATATGTTCTATTATACATTGGAACTCTGACTCATAGGCCTTCGAGCCCAGGTTTACGTACATCTATTCCTTTGATGACCACTACTGGAAGCATGGCATATACGATGAGTGTTGCGAGTATGCAGAATCCCATATCTATACAAGGGGGAGGAACTATTTGCATCCATTCTATTACTCCCAGCACAACTATATTTGGGTCTACTTCCATTCCGTCAATTGGAATTTCTCAAGCTACTGCATCCAATTTTGGATTTTTCCGTTATGGAATGTCGTCTCACGGGATTCCTTCAGTTCCTTTGAACATACCATCTACCACCTCTATATCCATGATGAGTGGATCAGCTTATTTTCAGGTTTCCCATTTGGAAGTGGTCATATGCCACATTCCAATCCGACAGTAGGGTCAATGCCTTTTCCTTTTACAAGTCAAGGAAGTAACCCCTTCCAGACTTGGTCAAACCCTGTGGTTAGTGGGATAGGAGCTGGGAATTAATTTTTTGGCCAAAAAGAGAATGTCTTATATTCTTCAGTTAATTTGTTTCAGAATTTTCCACCCTTTGCTAATGCATGGAATCCTTATTAGGGGCTGTCATCTCCTTTCAATACTTCGTTAGGGGTAACTCCACCAATTACAGAGGATTTTCTAAAGGAGTTGGTCAAACTCTGAATTTTTCCAGACCACAAGGACTGCCTTTTGGTTCAGTAGGCTTTATGAATTACTTTGGGAAACCTGGTGCCTTTGAAAATCCACGTCATTCTTTTCAAACCTTTGGGAACCCCACCCACTCTGGATGGAATTCCCAAGGTCCCCCACGACTTCCTTTTCTGGCCACGCTTAACTTGCCAAACTTAACTAAATTAACGAATGATCCGATTTAGTGCAATCTGTCTTGGCCTCCGGTCCCAACTAAACTTCCCTCGGATATCCCAAAATTCGAGGGGAAAAGTGGTGAAGATCTGGGAGACCATGTGACCACATTTCACTTATTGTGCTCATCCAACTCCCTGATAGATGATTCGATCAGGTTGAGGTTATTTCAGCGCACCCTAACCGGAAATGCAGCCCAATCGTATATAGAGTTGTCAGGGGGAACCTATACTTGTTTCTATGATTTGGATAATATCTTTTTGAACCATTTTCAGTTTCCTATCCAATACGAAGCCGGAACTTAACTTTTGGCAAACTTTCAGCAAGACACCGCAACTCACATTTTGAATCACATCCAGGAATGGAGAAGGATAAAAAGGCTTATCAAAGTTGAAATCACACCAGAATTCCTTTTCAAATGGTTTCTCAAATCATTACAACTTGAGATCTCAAAGGATGTGTCTCTTTCCGGTGTTTATTCGGAAGAGCAAGCTATTTTTCGAGCCCAACAATTACAACTGATATATTCTCAATCTAGGACTCTTCAGAAAATCCTACCTGATGCTCCTAGATCTAAGGTCGATTTAGCCAAACCGGAGCCAGGCCCCCATGCCGATGGTATAGTCCGATCGATTGATGTTAACACGGTGAACCTTTTGAATCAATTGCAGCAATTATCTCTACAAATTGCTTCTTCTAACCAGGTAGCATCGTCTACACCTACACCTTCCCAACCTTGTTATAGGCCAATTTGAGCACATCAATCCCAACTTCTAGATCCATATTATTAGGGTCCATCAAGCCCTAATTCAATTTTTTTCATTCCCTAGTGAGGTCAACCTACATCATGCTTGCCTCCCTAGAGTTTCCATGACACCATCCATCCAAAAAATTCCCCTAAGGAGATCAGCGCAGGTAGCCTTCTATCAGGTTGCATTGCAATGTAGAAACTGCACTGACTGGGTGCGCTGCAGCACACTTAGCCTTTGTTTCACCTGCGTTGAGCAAGATTCATCGAATTTTTTAAATGAATCCATTGGATTCTTCATCTAATGGATAATTCTAGAAGTTTCTAGGTTGGTTGAACTCACATTTGGATGAGGAAGAGGATGAATGAACCTCAATCCATTATCCCTTCCTCCATGGAACCACCTCCCAAATTTGGAAGAGCATTCATGAGGGCCATTAATGGCTTCACCTCCTCCATTCAGTTATAAATTGATCAAGCATTCAAAGGTTGGTCTAGGTTGGAATTACTGGAGCTCAGGAGATGTTGTTTGTGTGAGATTAGTGAGAGTATTGTAATGGTGTTGAATTGTTGCTTCATCAGCAGAGAAGGGATTGAACTGCACGGAAGACACTGAATCAAGCATGAACATTCATGGGTTGTAATCTTTCCTTTTATCAATAAAGAATTCAAAGATTTTTCCATTCATGTTCTTATATGTATATCGTATTATGGATTCTATGATATGTTTAATTAACAGAGCTTTATTGTACACTTTGATTGGTTTCTGTCTCAGCTTGTGTGCAGGTACTTTCTAAGTGAGTTAAGTACGCAAAGGAGCGGCAGGATCGATCAAGGGAGCGAGGGAGCAAGAGAAAGATACAATTTGGTTTCTCTCTTCTTACCTCTCTTATCTATTGATTAAAGAAAAGGTAGTGAATTACTTTGGCTGTTGTTTCTAGACTAGCTACTAAGTCTAGAGGGTTAGGAATTTGTTGAAACACTAAATTTGCCCAAAACAAATTGGCGACTGCACTGGGGAACATTTACCCTTTTAGTAGCTTCTCTGTCTTCTTGAAACATTTCTGCGTACTATACGTGTGGTCATTGATTGTATTTCAGCCTTTTGCATTGAATTTTGGTCAAAATTTGAGGTTAGATGACTCTAGAGTGGCCGCACAGGAATTAGTGCAGGCTAGCCTTAGAGACAATGCGTTGCAGCGCAGTTAGGCCTTCTTTGACTTGTGCTTATTAAGCTTGGAATATTTTGATCAGCACAGTTTGGCCCTCTTTGACCTACGCTGATCAGTGCAGAATGGCCCTTTTTGACCTGCGCTGATCAGTTTTGAAATCATTGAAATCAACGTAGTCTTTAGTGAGAGACAGTGCTCTGCAGCGCAGTTAGCCCCTCTTTGACCTGTGCTGATTAACATTAGGTTAAATCCCCACCTTTGGTTTGATTTTTTGCCAAAATTATTTTGATTGCTTGCTTGTTGAAAATCAATGATGTCTTATCTCTGAGAACAGTGTTTTCATATCCTTAATCCATCCCTACTTTGATTGGATTTATTAATGTTTATTTAATGGTTTCTTTGTCATTATCAGTCTATAGTCAAAGTTAGAATATAGATGAGTGATCTTTGTCGAAAGAAGTGTCGTAAAATCGTCTTTTCTTTCGAAAGTTGAATTGTTGTAAAGTCTTCATTCATGAAAGATCGATTGATTGATGTGTGCATTTGATTTGTATTGTCATTTAAAGTGTTGAAAACCTTCATTTCTTTAAAATCGAATGTGTTGTACAGTCTTCCTTTCCCTTTAAAAAAAAATTGTCACAAATCATAATTTTTTATGAAAAGAGTTATGAATCGTTTGTGCATTAGTTTTTCTTATTGCATCATTCACATTAAGAGAAACTGAAAATAAATACATGCAATTTTCATTTTAGAGTTTGAGTTTGTGAATGCATGAAAGGAATGGTTTAGGGAATTGCATTAGTTTGTACTCTTTGTTGCTTGTTAAAAAAGTACTTGTATGCTCTAACCCTCATAGCTAGAATTTTCATTATTGAAATTAAATGGAAAGGGTGCTTCTCATTCTAGTTGCATACTTAGGAATTTCAGAAAACATCTCGTGGTGAACCTTCAAAGGAAAATTTTAAGCAAGATCAACTTAAAATTTACATCAATTAATCTAATAACGCATTTGAACTTGACAAAAAACATCTAGAGGTCTAGGCTAGAGACATGTTCCGACGTATTTAAACCTAGTGGTTGTCGTTTTCACTGAGGTTGGGTGATTCCTCCTCTCTGATTCGCTAAGTGCTAGTACAGACTTGTGCTCCCTGTACCGTCAAGTTTATGGTGGGAGACCCCAATAGGTTGAAATCCTTTATACCTAAGCTGATTTTGTCGCCTTACCAATCGCAACACACCAAACACACCATTCGAGAAGATTGACTATTGTACGTAAAGTCCTTGGTCATTTCTCTTTCATTTATCACCAAAGTGTATATTGTAGTTTTGTGATTTGTCTGGTAAACCCTCTTTTCTAGAATCTCCAGAGCAGTCACTTTCGTTCCTTTTCAACTCTTTAAAAGTAAAAGGATCATCTGAGCACTTGTCCTTTCAAGCTCATTAAACATCGAAGGTGACTAGAGTCATCTTTTGTTTTTTCTTGACTCTTTAAAAATGAAAAAGCATTGTGTTCTAGTGTCGTAAAAATTAATTGACCACGAATAACATCCTCCATGCTCTCTCTTTAGTTGATCTTAGGTTGAAACATATGGCGACAAGTCCAAAGTCCACCGATCAAGGAATTCCTTTTGATGGGAATCCAAGTCCTTTTCCTCCTTTCAGAAATATTGGTGCTCCTTATATGGCTACATTTTCCCTTCTGGGATTTACCATTGGCTTGCCAGTATGATTGTTTTCAACCTCCTTGGTTCAAAATTTCGTGATTTCTCCACAATTGAGTATACCTCCAACTGGACAAAATCAACCTCCAGTTGATCCTAAGGTTGACACTTTTCCTTCTTCCTTGGTTGTTTCTTCCTCCCCTTCTTCCTCTTCGCCTGGTGAAAGTATTGGTACTAGTAACCAGGTGGCTAAGAAGAAGAAGAAAGGGAAGAAGAAGAAGAAGAAGCAAATTCAATAGAGGGGGAACCAAGCAACCATTTCTTTGAATGCAATATCTAATGAGAAACCATCCGTCAAGCCTCACAAAGTTCGATATCCATGCAAACTTTGTGCGGCAGACCATATTCTTCGAAATTGTCCTAATATTCCTCAAATCTTAGAAGAATGGTCTTCTCGTTCACATCATCCTGTGCCATCAACCTCTGGAGATCATGTTGATGACATACCATCAACTAGTGATAGTAAAGTTCATGGAAAGAAGGGAAAAGTCAAGTTTCCATGTAGATTATGTGAAGGGAATCACCCCATTCACCTTTGACCCTATCTGGATGAAGCCAAAAGAGTTTTGCATAACCGTCCTACTTCACTACAGTGATTTCCATCTGGTTACAAGAAACTTTCCCTAAATCCTTCACTAGCTGATGGATTGATTGACCAAAATCAACCGCCAGTCAAACCCACTCTCTCTGAAAGTGAATCCTATGAGTCTATACCCGACCGAAATCAACAGGTGCAGGTAACAGTTGACCTTATTTCACCTTCAGCTAATCGTACCTTTCTCGAAGAGAGTGAAAATGATACCACACATGTTCTTTTTGTTTCTTCAGATTCAAAAGAGCTTGGGGGCAGTAATCATGTTCCATCAAGACAGGAGGAAAATCCTCCTGTTCTTGTAACTCAAGGGGTTAATTCTCTCATTTCTACGGTACCCCCTCCAAGTAGTCTTTTCACTTCCTTTGATTGGAAAATACTAGAAGGATTTTGCTTTCCTTCTTATGTTTCTTTCCAGATCATAGTACAAGTTTGTAATATGATTGTATCTAGCACTATTAGAGACAAAGGTACATCAGTGAATATCCTTTCCTCAACTTCTTGGTAAGCACTCGGTTCGTCGTCGCTTGTGCTATTTAGACATAATCTCTTGGGTTTTAACTGAGGAACCAGTCAACCATTAGGGATCCTCCCTCAGTTACCTATTACTTTGGGAGGAAAAATTGTTTATCTAAACGTGATGGTAGTCCCAAGCCCTTTAGATTTCAATTTACTTCTTGGGCGCGACTACATTTATGACATTGGAGCTATTGTTTCAACACTCTTTCGAGTGATTTGTTTCCTGCATGAAGGCAGAACCGTTGACCAGCTTTCATTTCCTACTCCAAATATAGCTCCTAGTCAACCATCTTCCCTAAGTGGTTCTTTTTTACCAATGGTATCATCCCCGCCACGGGTTAATTATGTGGCAACCTATTCCATACCTACATCAACTGACGATCAATTTAGTGATGTTGTACATTATGTACTAGGGGCATTCGAACTAGATCTCTTCTTCATGACCACTTATGAGTTGTGATTGACCATGAGGATAGTTATTTTACTGTGTTAACCTCATTAAAAAATGAAATATTTCCATGAGGATAGTTCTTTTACTATGTCAACCTCGTTAAAAAAATAAACAGGTCCATGAGGATAGTTCTTTTACTATGACAACCTCGTTAAAAAATGAAACAGGCCCATGAGGATAGTTCCTTGTCTTGTGTCAACCTCGCTAAAAAATGAAACCAAGGAATATGGGGATAGTTCCTTGTCTTGTGTCAACCTTGTTAAAAGATGAAACCAAGGAATATGAGGATAGTTCCTTATCTTGTGTCAACCTCGTTAAAAAATGAAACAAAGGGTATGAGGATAGTTCTTTTACTATGTCAACCTCATTAAAAAATGAAACAGGTTTTACGAGGATAGTTCCTTGTCTTGTATTAACCTCATTAAAAAATGAAACAAGGAATATGAGGATACTTCCTGGTCTTGTGTTAACCTCGCTAAAAAATTAAACAAGGAATATGAGCAGAGTTCCTTGTCTTCTGTCAAGCTCATTAAAAAATGAAACAAGGTCCCCTGGAGCAAAGTTCCAACTCGAGTCTTTGATTAGATCTCGTAAAATCCCAGTCGAGTCTTTCACTTGATATCGTAAGTGAACCTTCATTCCATCCACCTAATAGCCATGAGTAGTGTACTTAGGTGAATATAATGAAGCTTGGGGGGCATGCACCTAGTGGTAAAGTTACGTTTCCCTGTAGGTTATGTGAAGGGAATCACCCCATTCACCTTTGTCCTTATTTAGACGAAGCCAAAGGATAATCGTCCTGCTTCACCGCAGCGACTTCCATGGTTATAGGATACTCTCCCTTTCATCATGTTGGGGGCATGTAAAACAATCTCAAGCACAGTTCTTCATTTCAAGCTTGTGTAAAAATGAAACTGAATCCAAGCATAGTTTTTCGTTTCAAGCTTGTATAAACATGAAACTGAATCTAAGCATAGTTCCCTATGGTTCAAGCTTGTGTAAAAAATGAACCCATTTCCATTTTTAACCCTTGTGATTGCCATTCTATTGGCCTTTTCTATCAAATGAGCCTTGTTTGTTTCATTCCATCACCACCATCTCTTTGGCTGATCATACGCTTTCACTTGGTTGTTTTATCCTTTTTTGAGGAATAGCTGCAATGAGTGGTCTTATTAGCAAGTCTCTCCACATAATTCAACATTTTTTGAGAAGTTCCAACATCATTGGAGCCAGTTGCTATCGTAGACACCACTCGTTCCTCAAATTGGAGTCCTTTTTAAGCTATTTTCAGACTCTCTAAATATGAAAAGATTGTCGAGCGCTTGTCGTTTCTAGCTCGTTGACGGATTAGAATCGATATCTACTCAATATAGTTTTACCCTTCTTCGGGCTGAGATAGATTAACTACGAAAAATGTACTCGTTGATCAAACATGGTCAATAGGTTCTCTCTTGTACTGTTTTATGTTTTTTTGGACTTGAGAGACAAATTTACAAAAAAGAACTTGTGGAGTCTAATTTTAGTCCCTTTTTAGACTCTCTAAATGTGAAAAGGACCGAGTTACTTTTGTCATTAAACTCGTTAAAAAACATCAAATAGTGACAAACTTGTCTGTCTAGACAAGACCAAGTTTCACCTTCGCTAGACTCATTAAAACATCAAATAGTGATGGATTCACCCGAAGGGTGGAATTATACATCAAGCATATGTTATCCTCCTCAAGCTTGATAAAAACAAAAAGGTATTGGTCAAAAATGACTAGGGAAAATGGGAAAAAGCCGAGAAAACTTTATGGTAGCAGGTCGATCTTGAACATGACACTTTCACTTCATCACCGTGACTATGTGGGTTGGGTCATTCATCTTGATGGTTATCACACCGTTGGTCTATCATACCATCCATTTCTTCGTTTTGGGTCAATGCTACCAATTCACCTCAGTGTCGTCGAAATGTTCAAGAGAATTCATTCAGTTCAAAACTTCATCCTTTACAATACTGTAAACCTTCATTTTCATGCCCGCCATTCCTGAACCTTGTGTCGTCAGTCGATGTTTCATCTCCAAAATCATTTACCTCGTTTCGTGTCGTTGATGTGGGATACATCATGGCCCTCCTGCGATGAGTCACTTCTTGTCGACATCAGCACATCATCCAAGAAGTTGACTTAGAAACACCCCTTCAGTACCTTGAGGCTTACATATATCAATGGCAGGTTTCTTGCTTTTGGCGATAGGTTGACATCACTAGCCTTCAACCGAAAGACTTCGTATGGTGTTCAAATTCAAATAATTTATTCACACCATGTGAAATGCACTGCAATACCTTGAGGGTCATTATCATTATCGGTGATTCCTCTCACGTTTGTTAATGGCTTACATCATTGGCTGGTAATCAGATGATGTTTCTCAATGTTCAACCTCAGATCATCTATTCACATGGTTAGACTTGTACTTGAGTGAAAGATTGGACAATATTGAAGACCCTAGATCTAGTTTCATCCATCTGGGCTGCGATATATTTTTCAGGAGTACATTTTCATGGTCATCCATTCATGGGTCTATATCTGTAGACGACTATATTTGTACATGTAATGAAAGTTTATAAGTTGAGCATGGGTATGCCTTCCCTCAGCTAATTTGTGAGAAAAAATCAAATTATCATGATATTTGTATTGTAACTAACGCAGGTCTCCTTCTACTTCGTAACCTTCTCTCCAAATGGTAAAGCATCTCACTCGACATGTTTATTTTCGACTTCATGCTTTAGGGGAAACTGTTACAGGTCAATTTGGGCACATCAATCCTGACTTCCAGATCCGTATTATTAGGGTCCATCAAGCCCTAATTCAGATGTTTTCATTCCCTAATGAGGTCAAACTACATCATGCTTGCCTCCCAAGAGTTTCCATGACACCATTCATCCAAAAAATGACCCTAAGGAGATCAGCACAGGTAGCCTTCTATCAAGTTGCATTGCAATGTAGAAACTACACTGACTGGGTGCACTGCAATGCACTTAGCCTTTGTTTCACCTACGATGAGCGAGATTCATCAAATTTTTTAAATGAATCCATTGGATTCCTCATCCAATGGATACTTCTGTAAGTTTCTAGGATGGTTAAACTCGCATTTGGATGAGGAAGAGGATGAATGAACCTCAATCCATTATCCCTTCCTCCATGGAACCACCTCCCAAATTTGGCAGAGCATTCATGAGGGCCATTAATGGCTTAACCTCCTCCATTCAACTATAAATTGATCAAGCATTCAAAGGCTGGTCTAGGTTGGAATTTTTGGAGCTAAGGAGATGTTGTTTGAGTGAGATTAGTGAGAGTATTGTAATGGTGTCGAATTGTTTCTTCATGAGGAGAGAAGGGATTGAACTGGAAGCAAGACACTGAATCAAGAATGAACATTCATGGGTTGTAATCTTTCCTTTTATTAATAAAGAATTCAAATCTTTTTCCATTCGTGTTCTTATATGCATATCGTATTCTGGATTCTATGATATGTTTAATTAGCAGATATTTATTGTATGCTTTGATTGGTTTCTGTCTCGGCTTGTGTGCAGGTACTTTCTAAGCGAGTTAAGTATGGAAAGGAGCAGTAGGATTGGTCAAGGGAGAGAGGGAGCAAGCGAAATCTATAGGTTTGTTTCTATGTTCTTACCTCTCTTATCTTTTGATTAAAGAAAAGGTAGCGAATTACTTTGTCTATTGCTTCTAGACTAGCTACTATGTCTAGAGGGTTAGGCGTTTGTTAAAATACTAAATTTGCCCAAAACGAACCTACCTCTATAAATGTATTCCAATCCTCTAACCCCAAAGGAAATCAACAATCTGATGGGAAGAGGAAGGGACAAGATAAGAAGAAGAACCAGGAAGGGAAATTCAATGCAAACAAACCTAGCAATGGTGTCGGTGAGGATAGAAAAGAGTCCAAGAAAAAGGTGAAGTTTCCATGCAAGTTATGCAATGGAGATCATATGTCTCACCTCTGCCCTAAGATACAAGATGCTTAGTGCCTATTGGTGCAGAAATGGTCCTCTAGCTCCTAAGTTGTTCTAACTAACCCTTTTCCCCAAGGGCAGCAATTACTTGTTTGCGCAAATTCAAACGTTGGTACCTCCGCAAGGGGCAACCAGGAAGGGGAAAATTCCTCGAATGTTTATATGATGAACTCTCATGTCAACGTTGCTACGCAAACACGCGATTATGGTGGAATGGAAACATAAGATAAATATTCTCTTGAAGCCACAAACCCACTTCATATTGGGTGACCCTTTGTTGAGTCTATACCTTGAATACCAAATGGTTCCGCAAAGCGCTCGACTATTAACCCTAATGCTAGGGCAGCCCAAAACTACTCGATTGCAGAAGATCTGGCTCGAAGTCCTTGTGATATGTCTGCATTGGAGGTACTCCAATCATGCCCTGCTCAGAGAAGTGCTTTGCTTTCGAAAATCAGTGCAGTAGATCCAAATATTTCTTTAGTGCTCACTTTTGATATGTTAAATGTCAAAAAGAGATTTCCTCACCATATGGCTTTCCTGATAAAGTCCACTTATCGAAAGACCAATATTTTTCAGACAATTATAGATGAGGGAGCTTCCACATGCGTAATGTCTATGTCATGTTGGAAGGCCATTGGATCACCTTCAGTTGTTCCTTCATCGACTCTCTTGACAGCATTTGATGGACATTCTCATAGGCCACATGGGATTATCCCAACCTTTCCTATATGTGTTAGGGGAAAGGTCATAAATATTGAGGTATAAATCGTTGATGCCAACCTAGATTATAACCTCCTCTTCGGCATGAACTGGATTTACAAGATGGATGCCATAGTTTCATATTTATTCCACATCCTTTGTTTTCCTCATGAGGGGAGGATTGTTAAAATTGATCAGTTGGATTATTCTCCAGGTGACTCCCACGCAACTTCGGATTCTACCGTTCCACTAGTGGATAATCCCCGTCAACCTATTGATAATTTAGGAGTTGGGATGTACTCTTCGTTAATGGGTATATTTCACCTTCCTACTCCTACAGCTAGAATTAATGCAATTTCATTCTCTAGGAGACCTTCATGGAAAGAGTTCTTTTGAACTCATTATTTTTCTGACCCTTGGACCTTACTGTTGCACAGCAATTTGTCACCGTCCCTATTACCCCTTCTCCCGCATCTTGGAGGACTCATTATGGGACCTATGAGAAGTGACATGACCTACAAACACTTGCATTACATTCCCCTGAACATGAACTTCATTTGCCCTGAAGACATCTCCTGCAAAAAACCCATAAAAATAGCCCTTTTTCCATTGGCGCGGTTCCACAGTGCAGCACTCGCGCCAATGGGGGAATTCCTCCAAAGAGGGCACGCCAGTTGGTGCTCTGTCATAGAGTCGCTCTCGTGCCAGCCAAAATGAGTGGTGTTTTTTAACAAACCAAGCTTTGCAAGACATGTGCTGCTGATCACCCAGCCAAAGGAGGATTTGACGTCAGAACTATGGTTGTATTCTTCTTTGTTTATCATTAATAAACGACTATTGTTATGGTTCCACTCTTATTGTTCTTTGTAATGATGATGAGTTATATCCTTTCTGACTTATATATAGTTGCATTTGCTGGATTTTATGTTTGTGTTTGTGTCGTTCTTTGTATGTGCAGGTGTCCATTCACGGAGATCGTGGGGATCGTGATCTGCCAAAGCAAAGGAACGGGAGAGTCAACTCTTCTACAAGCACTAGAATTGGAATCCAGGTAGGCCCTCATCATTGGTCTTCAATTTGAAATTAGGAACTTGCATGGTAGTGTTGTATGATTGTTGCTAGACCCGGTCTGGGCTAGTAGGGATCGCCTCTGTCCGCAGAGGGGATTTACCTCCTCAACACTTACCTTCATCTACCACCACATTAGATGGAGGGCAGGTTGGTGGAAAGGTATTTCTCATGTCTATAATGGAACTTAGCTATCAATCTATCGTTAACTCTACAGACAACCATCCCACTCCTTTTTCACAAGAGGAGTTAGATCGTGATGTGGCTCTAGCTTGGACCCTCGATTCTACTTCAACTATGGATTGCTTGGATATAGTCTTGCCATCTGAAGAAGCAATTTTGGAGGCAATGACGGGTGTAGATTGACCATGGGAAGATTTACATAATCGTTCATATTTTCTTCCTCCATTGCATGAAGTTGAATCCGGTTCTCCAATCTGATTACTAGTGATGCTTGTACAGTTTCAAATTCTTTGGCTCTAGCACAATTTTCTATCAAAGGTAACATATCGGTTATCTCACGAACTATACATGTAAACATCTCTAGGAATCTTAACATCATAGAAAATTTCTTCATCGGAGCTGATTGTTCCCCTAAAGAAATTCAAATCTACACCGACCTCGTTAAAGAATTTTGAGATGTTTTCACTTGGTATTATGAGGAAATGCGTGGAATTGATCCATCTATAGTCCAGCATGAGATCAAGACGTACAAAAATGCCAAACCTTTTTGTCAGAAACTTCGACCGATCAATCCTCAGAAAGTGGCAACTATTAAAGCTGAAGTTGAAAAGCTTCGTAAGGCAGGTTTGATATACCCCGTTCCTCTACTTGAGTGGGTTTCCAATCCAATCCCGGTAAATAAGAAGCAAGGAGTGATCTGAGTATGTATCAACTTCAGGGATTTAAATAAAGCTTGTCCAAAAGACAATTACCCCACACATTTTATTGATCAAATTGTTGATGAGTGTGTGAGTAATGAAATTTTTTCATTCATGGACAGATTCTCTGGTTATAATCAAATTACTATATGTCCAGAGGAACAGCACAAGACAGCCTTTATTTGTCCCTGGGGCACGTTTGCATACAAAAAAATGCCTTTTGGTATCAAAAATACTGGAGATACTTTTCAGCGGGCCATGTCTTATGCCTTCCATGACATCAAGCATGTTATCAAAGCATACTTGGATGACTTAGCTATTCATTCTCACAAGAGAATTGATCATCCCAGCCACCTTCGGTTAGTTTTTGAGAGATGTCATTTTTATAAAATCCAGTTGAATCTGAATAAGTGTGTTTTTGCAATCACATCTGGTCAGCTGTTAGGATCCATTGTATCGACTGAAGGGATTTGTGTTGATCCTTTTAATGTTGAGGCAATAATTCAATTTCCTCCCCCATCTTCCATTCATCAACTTCAAAGTCTCCAAGGTAAGGCAAATTTCTTGAGGAGATTTCTAGCAAATTACGCCGAGATTACCAAAGGATTTATGTGTTTGCTTAAGAAAGGAGTTCCATTTTTATGAGATGACTTCATGCAATGATCTTTTGAAGCTTTGAAAAAGGCATTAACCTCTGCTCCATTGTTGAGTCCACCAAATTATGGCAGAGATTTCCTTTTGTATCTCGTTGTGGCAGAATCAGCCATTGGTATGGTTCTGGTTCAGGGGGATGATGCTCTCAGTGAGCATATAATCTACTACTTGAGGCGAGGCTTAGTAGGACTTGAGATACTCTATTCTCCCATCAAGAAATTGGCCTTGGCAGCTGTCCATGTTGTCCAGCGGCTTCATCATTACATTCTGCTTCGCAAAAGTGTTCGTCTTATAGGATTTAAATCCTTTTTAGTTTGTCCTCAATAGGCAAGTGATTGGGGGAAAGTATAATTGATGGATTTCTATTTTAAAAGAATTCGATCTCAAGTTCTTGTCAGCAAAATCTAAGAAGTCATTAGTTTTTGTGGAATTAATTTCAGAGTTGCCTTGTGAGCAAGCCATTGATTATGAGGAAAATTTTCCCAACGAACATTTATTCCTCATTTCTTCACAAGATCCCTAGTACAGATATATCATTATATATCTCCAGACTTTGAAGTTCCCACCTGCTTTCTGCAAAGATGAGCATCGAAAGTTACATCACCTTGCCAAAAAAGATCCCTGGTACGGATATATCATTATATATCTCCAGACTTTGAAGTTCCCACCTGCTTTCTCCAAAGATGAGCGTCAAAAGTTATGTCACCTTGCCAAAACTACGTTATCGTTGGTGATACATTATATTGCAGAGGGGTTGACTCAATCCTTAGGCATTGCTTAACTTTGGAAGAAGTTGAGTCTGTACTTAATGATTGCCATAGTGGAACTTGTGATGGTCATCTATCAAGGCTTGCAACAGCCCAAAAAAATTTGCGTGCAGGCTACTTTTGGCCTTCAATTTTCAAAGATTGTATTGAAGTGGTCAAACATTGCCACCCTTGTCAAATATATACTCGGAAAATGTGCACGCATCCAGCTCCACTTTTTCTTATTATCACTGTCGATCCATTTACGAAGAGGGGCATTGACTTTGCTACTTTTAATCTGCCTTCAGCGGCGAATCACAAGTACATCATTGTTTTCGTAGACTAATTTACGAAGTGGGTTAAGGCCATGCCTACTTACAAAAAAGATAGTGAAACAGTAGCCTTGTTTCTCTTCAACTAGGTTATTTCATGATTTGGTATCCCAAGAGAGATTGTCAAAGACCATGGAAGTCACTTCCAGAATCAACTGATGACCGAATTGGCTCTCAATTTGGGCTTTCAGCAAGAGCATTCGTCTCCATATTATCATCAGTCCAATGGGCAAGTCGAAGTCGTGAATAAGTCCCTTAAGACTATCCTATAAAGGACAATTGATAAAAATCGTTCCAATTGGCACATCATGTTGTACCTGGCACTTTGGGCATATTGAACCTCGGTTAAGACTGCCACCGAATTTAATCCTTTTTAGTTAGTTTACGGGCTGGAATCTCTTTTTCCTATCGAATGTGAAATTCCATCCCTTAAGATATTTGTATAACTTCTTCTAGAGACATCTAGTCTCGAAGAACACCTCGTTCATTTGGAACATCATGATGAGCAGTGTCGAGATGCAGCCATAATAAATGAAGCTCATAAGAAGAGGGTTAAAACTCAGTATGATAAAGTTGTCTGTCCTTGGGTTCTTTCTGAAGGCAACCTTGTCTTAGTCTATGACCAAGTCAAAGACACCCGAGGGGTAGGAAAATTCAAGTCTATGTGGTATGGTCCCTTTATAGTCAAGCAATTTTTGGGAAAAGTAGCCTATGAATTAATTGATTTTGAAGGGAACAAGCTGGCAGAGCACCGAAACGGGCTCTACCTTAAGAAGTATTTTGCTTAGGATTCGGTCGAGCAATTTCTTGTTTGTATATATTGTATCCTTGTACATACCCTTCTGGAATTTTGTGATATCAACATTTTTTTTATCTTCTTTGGCAGGTGTTGATGGATGATTCGATATATTTCGAATTCATCGATGGTGCTAGTCGGTACACTCAGAATCTCGCTTCCACAGCTTGGGTGATTTATTATCCATCTGGTTAGTTGATGGTGTCAAGGGGAGTATGTATTGGCACTACTTCAAATAACATTGTTGAATATATTGTCTTTCTTAATTTATTATCCGAACCAATTTCTTATGGGATTGATTCGTTGGTAGTTTACCTAGTCTCACAGCTGGTGGTGTCGCAGTTAAATAACATTTATCGAGTTCGTGATCCTTATTTTTATCACCAATTTTTGAGAGTGAGAATGTTGCAATGATCATTTATTTATATTACATATGTACACATTCCACGATCTGAGAATTCATTAGCAGATTCTATTGCTAATCAATCATTAGATTGGCACATTAATCATTCATCTAATTAAACAACATCAAAAAATTTGAATCTATATATATATCATAAAATCTCTTGTATATAGATAGAGTGTTCAAAAAATAATATATAAAATTGGGACAATATGCCCTTAAAATTTGGGTTCATGCCCATAATCATGTTCAGCCATACATATGCCTGTCTATCGACCCGGCTTAGGATGAGCGGCAATAAAGTTAACTTCTGAATTAGCTACACGCCGAAGTATCCGAACCCAATCCCGTGGTACCCCTACCATGCAACGCTGCATCTCCTTGGGTAGATCCTCTATGGCTATCATAACTACCTGGTGATTAGTCTCACCAAGCTTCTCTGAACTACATACAGGACTTTCTCTATCTCAATTGTTGCCTCTTCGGCTCCTCTTCCACGACGCCTGTCCCTTTGAAATCCATCTGGTCTCACTGGACCCACATCTGGAACATGGTCATTTTGCATGTATTCTATCTCATCAAAAATATTTCTAAGTTCATTTCATATTAAAAAATTCAAAAAATCTGAAAAATTCACAGAAACTTAAAAAATTGTTACCTATGTCTCCCCATGCCGCATTTGGTGGTAACACTAAGTCTGGATCTCCTCGAAAATCCATACCATCATACGGGTAGTCGTCGACTGCGATGATCTGTTGGTCCCACCAGGTGAAAAACTCATCATCAAAAGTAGTTCTAGGCACGTCCCCGCCTCCAAGGCATTTCATCAAGTCTGCCCATCTACCCATCCATGGATATCTAGGGCTGTTGATGGAGACAGATACTTTGGGACATAGCCCAGGTACCTTCTCGGAGAAGAATGAGCATAAGATAGTCCCATATCCAAAGTTCTTCATCTGACCCTTCTGTATGGAGGCAGTTGGCTCTTCATGTTAGCCAGAAGAGGCGTGCACCAGTCAAATATTGTGGTGAGACACTCCACTGCCAGGCTCATGGACACTCGTGATGCCTGATGCAGTGAAGCTGATCAATTTACCTGTGTAATGGTAAATAGCAGAATCCTCAGGGACAAACTTTCCACATGTTTGATTGGAATTTTACTTCCAATCTTCTCGAGATATCCAAGATAGTATATATGGACATAGTCTTCTACTGAAAGACTACTTCTTGTCCTGCCAGTGGAATGCATGACCTCCCCTCTTTGGGGGAGACCTGTAATAAAGTAGATGTCTTCGACCTCAATCTGTAGAGGCATCTAGTCTATCATGAATGCATCATCCTCTACACTCCAGTAGTGGATCAGTAGTTCGAGCAAGCACATGTTGGCTTTCATGTTTGGAATTTTGAAGAATTTCAATAAGCCACAGCCTCTCAGAGTGTCTAATGCATTTTGGTCATTCATTACCTCATTATCAATTGTGGTATGCTCTCTTTCCCTCCATGTGATGGTCATCCTGCAAAAAATTTGAGTTTCAACAGTTATTTTTTATGTTTAAACTTTAACTCGTGTACACATTGGTTTCCTTTACACACAGTCGCGTGTAGGGTCGTCGTATACGCGGGTTGATCACATCCAACCCGCGTGTACACAGAGTTGGATTTTTGGGCATAATTTCCCACAGTCAAAAATTTAAGAAAACTTCTAAAAACTATCACAAAACATTACAAGCATGATTTGAGGGTTACCTAATAACTTTGGAGCCATTTGAACGGTCCAATTTTTCAGAGGAAGCTTGCTCCTTTTTGCTCCACAGCTCTTTGCTCCAAACAGAAATGAAAAAAGTGTGAGTCCAAAAGTCACTATATAACTTTGAAATTGCAAAATATTTTTTCAAAAATTGATTTTTTGAACGGTCCAATTGTTCAGAGGAAGCTTGCTCCTTTTTGCTCCACAGCTCTTTGCTCCAAACAGAAATGAAAAAAGTGTGAGTCCAAAAGTCACTATATAACTTTGAAATTGCAAAATATTTTTTCAAAAATTGATTTTTGTCTCATGGATTTTTTAACCTATGGGCTTGGATTGTCGAGAGTGGGTTGTTTTTTCAAGATATTTTGGAGACTTCTTCGAGATGTTATGTTGGTACCATGATCATTGACCCGTCATGTTAGGTATCATTCACTCACTAGAATTTAGGTTAGGGAAAACCATTTTCTGTTGCATCTTGCATTGTAGCCTCCATCCAACGATATGTTAGCCATAGGGTCAACCCCATCGTATCTTGGTTAGAAAACTATTTTCACTAGCCGATTTTGAAATCATGATGCGATGGTAGAGCCACATTTACATGGGCATATTAGTTAGAACCTTGCTAACATTGATTTCCCATGCTGCTATACTGAGTAGGCTCAGGAGTCCTCTTTAGTCCCGCCATGACTTATGCATTGAAGACACATTCTCCTTTCTTCCACGCTGATTTTTGGCCTTATACCCTAGAGGCTCCTTTGTGTTGAGTTGTACTGTTGCATTGCATTTTCAATATTTGTACCTTTTTTGCCTTGAGCCAGCTTCACTTGGACTCGTGTTTAAGCCACTTATTTGACCATGCCTTCTGCAAAATCAACCATGCAATCACTTAGCTTCTACAACTTGACGCATCATTTTACCCATGGAAAGAGCATCCCTTTGAGTGTCCTTGACTAGTTTCACCTCCCTGCATTGAGCATAGGAATGTTCCCCTCCCAAGAACTAGACCATTTGTTTCTCTGACGCTCGTTCTTTCCATTGTACTATAGCATTCTTTTATTCTTTTTCCAGCTTAAAGAAAAAGACAAAAAAAGTATATATTCCAAAAAGAGCGGGAACGAGACGACATTTCCATATCTTGTTGGTAGCTAGAGTCAGTCGTGTTGCCCTTGAACAAAGCACTAAAAAGAAAGCCTCTCCTCCATCTAAGTGGGATTTAGTTTGACTTAGGTACACCTTAAGCTTGTTATTGAGTTAGTAATCCTCTAATTGGTTACCTCTTCCAATCATATGGAGAGTTTGCTCATGCCTCATGCATGACAAACTTATACAGAGTTATCATATGCTATCATATAGTCATCATTGAGTCGTGTTTTTGTTCAAGGGAAGTAAGCTTGATTCGGCCTCTTTGTGGTGTCCCTTGACCTATTTTTTCATTCGGCCATACCTAGTTTTCAGTGTCGTGTTTGTCATCACATCAGTTATATTGGTCCTTTGCTCGTGTCAGTTTGAGAAGGTCTCCATTGACTTCTTGTTGGTGGGCCTTGTCCTTATCAATGACGACATATTTCTCTGAGGGCAGGCCTAGAGCCGCACCCTAGCCCTATTTTCATTATTGATAGGTTACCTTGTGCTCGGCATCGATCAATATCATGGGTCTGTCTTTGACTAAGCGGTTTCCCTTGTGTTCAACATTATCTTTCATTATCACACATTGGGATTCGTGAAATGCCTTGGTTTCCATTTGACCCTATTGGTGGCTTCCTCGCCTTTGTGTTAGCTTTCATTATTGGTTGGTTCAGAGGGTTTCTATCGTGTGCTAGCTACATCTTGTGTACACTGGAAACATGCTTCGGTTGGGTTACTACATCTTTTTCATCTAATTCCTTCCACATTATTAGCTTACGGGTTACACTCGCACTAGATTGATGAAGGATTCCTTAATGCCTTCTTTCTATCGAATCTTTTCCTATCGACTTCAACTCATTTGCTATGGGACAAAGATCTAGAGTCCATTTTGGTAGTGTTAAGCGGATAAATCGTTCTTGCAGACAAGACCGATCTCCCTAGTATCAATTGATATCTAGCAACAAGTAGGACAAGCAAATCTACTTTTCTCTAAACATATTTCAATTCATTAATAAAAACTAAGAGGTGTTTTAGACCCTACCTTAAGTCCAACGCTAGTTTGTGGTAGCCTTGCTCCAACAGCTTCAAAGAATTTCCTTTTCAACAACCTGCAAACACAAACAAGCACACATTAAAGAACACCTGCATAGCTAATATAATAAATCATGTTCATCATAGTGATCAAGGAGTCTATGAAATAAACCATTAAACACGGCTTATTGAGAAAAATAAACTTGATTGTATTAACTTTGAGAAGAAGAACTTTACAACCTTGGTGCCTTGATGCTGTACAAGCTCTTCCCAAGGTCCAGGCAGGAATCTCCTCTACTTTGACAAGCCTTACTCTATCCCAAATGAGATCAAAAGGTATGTGATCTTTCCTCTCAAAAGCTCAATTAGGAAGACTAAGTTCTAGCAGCATATACCCTCAAAAATATTCAGCTTTCAACCCTCCAAAAGTAACCAGCCCAAAGCTTCATTTTATAGTGCAAGGGAAGGAGGTTACAGGTCCACCATTGAAGGGATAGAGTCCTCCTTCAAGGGGATAAGCTCCTCACATCTAGGGGTTAGCTCCTTAAGGAATAGGATGCATGCTCCCTCAAGGAGCGAACTTGCCAGTGCAAGATTCCCTCTAGAAGCTTCCAAAATTGACCCAAAGTGAGTTTTTAAGAATAAACTCGCGCCTTTTTAACTTTTACAGGGGTTCGCACCCATACATGCAGATACAGAGCGGTCAGGCGTGCAGGGAACATGACCAGTGGGTGCGGCACTGCAGGTAATGCTAAGAGAAAGTGTGAAACTAGAGTTTTAGAGAGATTTATAAGGTCTTTCTCTCATTTCAAAGCTTGATATGCATAGCTGAGGTTTAAGACTTGCAAAGGAGGTATGTATGAGTGGTGATAGACTCACACAGATTACAGAAAGTCATGGTAACAATTTTTCGTGTAACAGATTTCCCCCTAAAGTGTGAAGTCTGTAATAGATGAGGATGGTTTTATCATCTACGAAGAGTGAAGTGTTTTATCATTTCAAGGATTTTCCTGTGGATACCCTGGTCAAAAC
The DNA here is from genome assembly GCA_000404065.3 of Pinus taeda. Lineage (NCBI taxonomy): Eukaryota > Viridiplantae > Streptophyta > Pinopsida > Pinales > Pinaceae > Pinus > Pinus taeda. The sequence goes on from APFE030302356.1 coordinate 182,071, forward strand.
CTGTAAAAACATTCAATGAAAAATATATATATATGATCATATCATCGCTGAGGTAGGCATCCCATACTCAGATCAAAACTTACTAGAAACTATCTAAACTGCTCTGATACAGGAATGACTTTGTAATACATCACAAGTATAGACATATGTAGACACAGTATGGGCGCAGCCATTTGTTTATGAATAGTCCATTTTATAATGAATAACAAAATTCCTCGCAACCTGGATGGTGGAAACTAGATCTAGGGTCTTCATTTCTACTTCCCAAACTAGTACGATTCTATCCATGTGAATGAATGTGTCGAAGTCGAACATGGTAGAAACCACTTGATTACCAGTCAATGATGTAAATGGTTAACAAGTGTGAGAGGAACCACCGGTAATGTCAATGGCCCTCAAAGTACTCAGTACAATCCATGAAATGTGAATGAATGAGTCGATGTCAAACACGTCACAGAATCCTTTGATTGAAGGTCAATGATGCAACCTGTCATCAAAGGCGAGAAACCTGCCATTGAGGCATGCATATTTCAAGGTACTAACGATTTCTAGATCATCTTTCTAGATAATGAGTTGGAGTCGATAGAAAGCGATCCGTCGCAGGCAAGCCCACAACACGAAATCATAGATCAAGTTTGAAGAAATATATTTGGCAAAGACTAACTCAGGGATGGTCAAGATGGATAACAGATATTTTGCAAATGAATGGTTTATTTGAACTGACCTCTTGAACACATAATGACACTGCAGATGGTTTGGTTACAATTGACCCAAAGCTAATACCCAGAAACCGGCTGAAGATTTTCAATATGGTTTGATTAACTGTTAGGCAAAGGATTTCCCAACCCAGGTGAACAAAAAGTGTCGTGTTCAAGAGTGCTTAACTTCTTTTCAAAAGACAAAGTATAATAATCAGGTTCATTTTTCTCTCTTTTCCCCCACCATTTCTAGCAAGTACCTCTTTATTTTTGACAAGCTTGAGGAGGATAACATTTGCTTTGTTATAAGCTCATCCTTCGGATGAGTCCAAATTAGTTTAAGATTCGAACCCTAAGAAGGAGTGGTTTGTTCCTGTTTATAATTGAACAGGTCCTTTGCTGTTAAATTTTAACGAGTCCAGTATAGGAGAAACTCAGCGTTTTTCAATTTTAGGGAGTCAGAAGAAAAACTTAAGAAAACTCCATGGTTGTCCTTTTTCATAAATTTGTGTCTCCCAAGCCTAAAAAAGTACAAAATAATACTTGAGAGAACCACTTGACCATTACTATCAAGGAGTACTTTTCATAATTAGTGCCTTCAATCTGAAAAAGTAAAAAAGCGATCAAAAACACGTCATTTTATTACCAATATCGAACTTGAAACGACAAAAGTCCGGCAATCTTTTCATGTTTATACGGTCAGAAAAGAGTTGTAAGTGGATCGTCCTTTTAATTCCGTTTTAACGAGTCTAAAAGAAAAAACTCGGCAATCTTTTCATTTTTTACGAGTCAGAAAAGAGCTTAAAGAGGACTCCTATGTTTTTTGTTGAAAATAATCAATTCTCCCCGAACACCCAATATTCTGCACAAAAACTGCAAACATTACTCATATCTGTTTAAAAATTAATAAAAATGTACCAAAAGTGACCTTTTTAAAGTGAAAAATAAATAAATTAAAAATTCATTTATTCAAAAAATCTTATAAAAAGGGCTTTTGCAAGTTCATTTTTACCATTTGGCTTTGGAGTAAAAAGTAAGAGCTTTTGGTAAGAAAACTTCCTGTGAAGATTGCGGAAAATACAACCGCTGGAATTGAGAACTGTCCTCTCCAGGTAATCCGCATCATCCCTAACTTGCATTTCATCCATTTTGTTTTCGTTTTTAGGGCTTTAAAATTCATTTTTTTGAGGAAAATTTTGGTTAAAAATCGCTCGCGGTGGTTGCGCAGGCGTAGCATGTGTACCCTATGAACCCCGACTTTTTCGTACAAAAGAAAAAGTTGGGTTCCCGCACCTGCCCTTAAGGACGAGTGAGAACCTACACACTGTCCCTAACCCGATGGGTGTGGACCCCACGAAACGCGTTTTGAAACCCTATATTTTCTCATTTCCACCCAAATGTTTTGAAATTACAAAATTCTAAACCACCTATTTTGCAATGCAGATACACAAGATGCTTGTTTGGCGGGAAAGAGAACATGAAGATGTGGATCAAGCCTTATTACTCCATCCACCTTCAATACAGGCTTTAAGAGCATGTGGATTATTGAAATTTTGGGCCATACCTGGCATGAGGGCACAAGTAGACTTTCTACAATGGCTGGTAGACAGATGGAGCACACAGGAACCAGTGTTTCATCATTGGTGGCCACCGGCTGGAAATCGAGCCCTAGGACATTTATTTTTTGACTGGTTTGCCGAAGAGAGGCGAAGGATTATCTCTATTTGGATCTAGGCCAGGTGGCCAGTCTGTCACTAGTCTCCGACTAGAGTTTTGCAATGTCCAAACTGCGAACAAACGGATATATGTTAAGACCATCACCCATCCTAAACTTAAAGTGATCGCATTTACTGTCACCAGACTATGCGGGAGCGCATCATTGCATCTAGCTACCAGTTCCCAAATGCGCATGGCAATAGACTGCTTCCGAGGCACCATCTTCAACTGGAACGATGCTGTGTTGGCCAATGTGAAAGGCCAACTGACTAGGGAAAAGAATGGAAAACTGAAGAACTTTGGATATGGTTACTTAGTTGTGAGCTTTGCCCTAGAGAGGGTACCTATGCTGGTTCCACAACAACTTACCGTTGAGGCTGGACTTCCCCGAGATCCTAGGATTATGTGCTGGGTTGCAGTCATGGCCCACCATCCCGAGGAGGGGACTGAGGTTGTTCGATTCCCACCTGAGTATTTTCACTGGTTGGGAAACCAACTTTTCGTGATACAGGACTTTCCATATGCTGGGATGGATTATCGTGGTGATCCAGACATGGCTCTTCCACCAGGAGAGCAATGGAATGATACAGGTAAAATTGTTTTCAACATTTTCTAAATTTTAAATATTTTTTTTGTTTTTAAATCGTCCAAAAACTGATAGTAAAAATTTTTAAATGCAGAGGTGGGTCCACGGTGACCAGCCGCTCTCCCACCCTATGAGAGAAGACACCCTGCTGCTATGGCACCAGCCCCATAGGACCAATCAGCAAAGACCTTGGCCGAATTGGAGAGTCATCTAGAGCGCTTAACAGTAGATATTCTAGAGACTAGCATAGATGATATTCCTCTTAGGCTTCAACGCTATGTGATTGGGGTCCCGGGACCTTTCAGGAGGTTCCTTTGTACGGTAGCCCGAGCAGTGGTTTCTTATCGTGATCATCACCAGGGATAGGATGATCACCTTTGTAGACTTCATATGACATTTATATATTTTTGTGCTATCATTTTTGCTGATCATAAGGTGTTTTTCAACCTATGATCAAAGACGATGTATATTTTGACACACTTCTATGCTATGATATATCACTATTACTGGTTATCTTGTATAACATGTTTATGGAATGTTTTTAAATTTACTGTCTTGATTATTGCAAATGTCTATTTTAACATTTGAGAAGCAACTACATCTGCTAATGTGTTTAAATATCTTGGAATATGTTGATATTCAATGTAGTCAAATTCACGTTCCAAGAGACGAACTCTCAAAAATAATCTTAATAAAACTGGATTTCTAATGGAATAAACCATGTTAAGCTGTAATACCACGAATTCATAATCTAACTTTACAATCAAACTCTGAATCCCAAATGAGATGGATTCATATAATAACTCAATCATTGCACTATACTCTACAATGTTATTCGTTGTTTGACCAAGGCTTACCCCATGCATAGATACTAACTCATCAGAGGGTGAATAGATAACCCAAGCTGCAGAAGAAATATTTCGTGTACTATGACAAGCACCATCAGCAAAACCAATGTATGTTTGAGAATATGCCGGCATCTACAATATCAAGATTAAAACCAAGATAAGCAGGAATAACGACAAACTACTCTCTAAACTAGGCACACTTTCTGATCTAAAGCACACCAACTAGAAAGAAATCTATTCTAACAAGAATCTCCACACCAAACTTTAAGCATAATATCTTTTCAGATAAAGCCATTTCTGGGTTTACCTAAAGAGACATCGTCAAAATCTACTAATTCATAGGCCCTTTTGGCCAGCTTTCGCTTAACAACAAAAGAACCATGCCACATGGGTACGAATTTTCCAGCCCCTAGCTTATCGTTAGCTTGATCGTATAATAAAACTAGGTCCCCTTACGAAAAATTACGAGGTGTAACATTTCGATCATACTGAGCTTTTATACTTTTTGCGTGAGTCTCGATTGCTAATCTAGCATTGCGTCGATTCTCATCTAATTGAGCTAAGTACAACAAACTTTTTTCCTCTTCGGAAGTGGCTGGAAGTAATTCTATGGCTATTTGCAACGATGGAATTTCACATTCAATGGGTAACATGGCTTCCAACCCGAAAACAAGCTGAAAAGGAGTGAAACCTGTTGATGTTTTGACTAAGGTTCAGTATGCCCAAAGTGCTGAAAATAACATGTTATGCCAATTTGACCGATGAATCCAATGATTCGTCAGATCATGGTGACTAGAACTTTGTTGATTGCCTCAACCAGACCATTAGCCTGTGGGTAATATGGAGTAGAGCTATCGTGCTGCAGGCCAAGTTGATCTGCTAGCTCAATCATCATGATGTTTCGGAAATGGCTCCCATGTTCAGTGATAATTGCTTGAGGAACACTGAACCTAGCAATTATATGATTGAAAACGAAAATAGTAGCAGTTTTTCCATCTGTCGAAAATGTAGGCATCGCCTCGGCCCGCTTGGTAAAATAATCTACCTCAAGGATGATATACGCATGCCCCCCCGGTCGAGTGAGGGTTACATGTAATAAAATCGATAAGCCATTTTGCGAAAGGACCAATGGCAATGATAGGTTGGAGAGGAGCAAGTGGAGAATGCATCTTTCAATCAAAAATTTGGCAATTGTGGCTTTTCTGGACTACATTGATACAATATTTAAATAAGGATGGCCAGAAATAACCACCGTGCAATATTTTTTGGGTTGTGGCATACCCAGACATATGACTGCCACATGCTCCAGAGTGACAGTCATTCAGAACCTTTTCGGCTTCCTCATGAGTTAAACAACGACGGAAAATAGAATCCACTCCATGACGATAGAGTGTATCTCCAATAACTTTGTATTGTTGGGATTGGAAACGTATTTTCCTTCGTTGAGATCATGAAATTTCAGGCCGAAAAGATTGGGTTTGGAGATAGATGATTATATCCTCATGCCATGGATCAAGAGTACTAATAAGAAACAAAGATTCATCTGCAAGGGATTCTTCTGCCACAGTTTCGGTATCAATACACGGGAAGTCACACATTAATTCTGTGAAAACCAAAGACTTCTTTGACTTGGATTTTTCAAACTCCAGGTCAAATTCTTGCAGGATAACTATCCATTTGGAATACTTGCCCCCTAGCAATTGTTTAGTCAAAATATACGTCATAGGGTTACAGTCAGAAAGTATTGTGGTTTTGCTTAGTAGAATGTAGTGATGAAATCGCTCGACAGCTTGAACAGCTGCCAGAGCCAATTTCTCCACATGCGAATATTTTAGCTCAGTCGGATTCAGAATTCGACTAAGATAGTAAATCACATGTTCAGCATTGAATTCATCTTCCTGAACTAAAACCATTCCAAGGGTGGAATGAAAAGTGGCGAGGTACAAAAAGTAGTCTTGGTTGTAGTTGGGAGGATGCAATAATGGTGCATGGTTTAACGTGTGTTTAAGTATATCAAAAGATTTCTGAGCTATCTCATCCCAAAAGAATGGATTGTTCTATTTCAACAACCTATTAAAACCTTTCGTTATCTCGACGTAGTTAGGATGAATCGGCGTAAAAAGTTTGCTTTCCCTTGCAAACTTTGGAGTTGGCGAAGAGTCGAAGGCGGAGGTAATTTAACAATGGCTTCAACCTTCGAGGGATCGACACGAATGTTGGCTTTTGAAACAACAAATTCTAGTAAGCGACCCGTTTCTATACAGAAAACACATTTGTGTGGATTCAACCTAATTCGATAATGCCTACAGCTTATAAAAACGGCTTGTAAATGAGTGAGATGATCGGCTCTACGTAATGAATGAGCAGGTAAATCATCGAAATAAGGCTGCACAATGTGCTTGATGTCGTGAAATGCGTAAGACATAGCCCTTTGAAAAGTTGCTCCAGCGTTCTTCAACCCAAAAGGTAATTTTCAATAAGCAAAGGTCCCCCATGGACAAATGAAAGCCATTTTTGGTTGATCAGCAGGGAGTATGTTAATTTGATTGTAACCGGAAAATCCATCCATAAAGGAGAACATTTCACTATCGGCACAATCATCAATTATTTGATCGATATAGGGAGTTGGATAATTGTCTTTTGGACAAGCTCGATGAATATCCCTATAATCAATACATATTCTTATCGTTCCTTGCTTTTTGTTAACAGGAACAATATTCGATACCCAATCCTTTAAAGGAATCGGATATATGAAACCTGCTCGAAGTAATTTCTCAACTTCAACTTTAATAGCAGCAGCTTTTCTTGGGTGTATCTGACGCAAACATTTTCGGACAGGTTTAGCATCCGGATAAGTTTTGATTTCATGGACAACAATTGATGGATCGATTCCTGGCATTTCTTCGTATGACCAAGCAAACACGTTGCGGAATTCTTGAAATAGGGCTTTATAAGTTTGGATTTCCTCATCCGTACAAGAAGCACCTATATGAATGTTTTCAATAATTCTGAGTTTCACTGAAATGTCAATAGGAATGGTTCAAGAAATGTTTCCCAAATTCAACTTAGAATCAGGATGTTTCAATTGATTATGTGGTTCCTTAACATAATCAGTGGTAAATATAGATGAGAAATCATTTTCAAAATGATCAATCTCAGGTAAAAATGAAGATCGATGATGAAGATATTCCCATGGTAAATCATCAATAGATAAAATCTCACGAATCTTCTCATCAGTATGAACAGTTTTAGAAAAAGTTGTTGAATCTGAGGTTGAGATTGAAAGTGACTCCCCATGGACCACATTCATTGGATCAATTTCGGTTGAACTAGAGTCAGAAAACAACTGTACCGCCTGATATGCAACTTCAAATAGACTCAAGGGCATGGCATCACCAAATGAGTCCACCTCAGAATTGGAAGGAACAATCCAAGGATCTTCAAGAACAAGAGTGTCTGATGAAATCATATGAACGGTTGCAAAAGGAGGTGATACGTTTGGAGGAGGAAAGGAAAAAGTTCCTAGCAAACCAGAATCTTGGACTAATCCCACCCCAACATCCTTATAAGGGATAGTTGTTTTACCGCCATGTTGAATACTCCCAGAAGAGGTTGGGTCGGATGAAAAATAATTTAACTGATCTATTGTAACGATCTTCCATTATGAGGGAACTTAATAAGCCGAAAGACCGATGAAACAACAGCAGTCATCGCGTAAGACCAACTGCGACCCAAAAGAAGGTTGTAATCTAGAGGGGCATAAACCACCTCCACGTCTTGATCCAAGTGGATATTGGTGGCCACCCGCTAATTCCACTTGGATCCCCTCTAGTACTTCTTTCATTTTTTTCAGTTTCCTTAATTATAGCATAGTTTACTATTTTTAGCAGTTTTTTGGGTCCTAAACTTCAAGAGCCGTTTTGAGGCCCTAAACGACATTTTTTGGGAAATCTACCGCCAGCGATTTTTTGACAAAAAATTGTCTTTTCTGTCATAGTCCTCGGAGAGATCTTTCCAATAGGCTAACATGCGCATCAAACAGAGATAATACGACCAATTCGCAACCTCGGGAAGTTGATGTACCAACTTACCCAAAAATGGGGCCCACAATTTGGTGTTTCATCTTCTAGGGTTAGGTTTTGGAATGTGAAGGGTTTTCCATTGTTTCTCAACAATAAATAGGCCTTCGAGCCTCATTGTAACACAGTTTCAGAGGCATGAGCCCACATCTCTTCTCAGAGATAAGCTACCACACCCTAGTGTTTTATTTCCATTTCTGGTTGTAAGCATATTCAATATTTTCCATTAATGAATGAAGTATTATTCCACTGCATCTTTGTGTATATGGTTATCTCTGTAATTTGTTGTGTCATGTTTAAGTCTGGATGAGTGGTATTAGAGCTGTTTTCTTTTTCTCTATTTTTGTGTCCCAACGAGGTCGGGATATAAGTGAGTTAGGGCTTGAGCTGGTCGAACCTTTGCAAGACCAGCCTCGCAATCCCGACGGCCTCCCATGGCGGATGAGAAGAAAGACGAGGGAGCAGGAGATCCTATCAAAATCTTGCTCGAAGAAGCCCTCGAGCGACAACGGAATGCAATGATGGACAGCTTTGCCCAAATCCTTCAGCGGCTACCGAAAAGTGACGCATCGGCTTCCAGCAGCTACTCTGGAAATGCCACGCCCTTTAAGGTACAAGTTAATTTTGAATTCCCCATATTCGAGGGTCAGATAGACACATATGTCGTAGATAAATGGTTAAATCTGCTAGAGGGTTATTTTTCTGTTCATGAATTTTCGAGTCGGGAAAAGATTGTTTTCGCTCTTCTCAAAGCATCCCCCCATGTCAAGGACTGGTGGGAAACCTACTGCGAGCAAAAGGATGAAAGTACAAGCTCGCTATTTTCAGCCACACCCACCTGGAATTCATTCCGAGATGCCATTAAGGAGCAATACTACCCTGTTGGAAGCTATGAGGATGAATACATAAAGTGGACCACGCTACGGCAGAGAAGGGATCAAGATGTGCCGAAGTTCACCAATCTTTTCCATACCCTTCGCACGAAGTTGGGTATCAAGGATTCGAAGCAACATTTGATACTCAAATACCACGGTTGTTTGCAAAAAATAGATCCAGGAAGAAATGGAATTCCTAAACATCTCCTCTCTCGGCATAGCATACCGATATGCCATCAAGATCGAGCAGAAGTTTAAACAAAAGAAGCGAGACTTTGGATCTGCGAATCCAAAGCAAGGGAAAGGTGCCCCGAAACCACAGAACAAAGGACAAAGCCAAGGCCGAGTAGCCCAAGACAACCCGCCAAAGCTACAAGCAAAGAACAGTGCCGCAAAGCCGAAAAATGACACAGGAAAATGGTGTGAGTTCCATAAGAGCTCCACTCACAACACAAGTGAGTGTCGGGCAAAGCAGTCACTGGTGGCTGAGCTAAAGGTTTCAGAATCAGATGCAGGTTCTGACTCTGAGTGAGAACCTGACAAGGGGAATGACAAAGGGAAGCAGATCATTGATGTGGATCCCAACGCTACTGTTGCTACTGCCGAGATCCAGAAAAATGAACCCGAAGATCCAGAGGAGGAGGAGTGTCTCTTCCACTCCCAGATGTGGGTAAGGGGCTCCCCACTACAGTTCATTGTCGATAGTCGAAGCCAAAAGAACCTCATTTCGGCAGAGGTCGTGAAGTGGTTGGGCTTACCGACCACAGCACATCCACAACCGTACACCATCGGGTGGCTGCACCAAGGACAAGATCTTGCGTGAGCCAATAGTGTTGCCTTCCATAAAACATCAAGCCCTTCACAGATGAGGTATTGTGTGACATTGCTCCCCTTGAATTTTATGATGTATTATTAGGACAACCATACTTGTGGAAGCGACATGTTGTGTATGAATCAAGGCCCCGTGCTGTTATTATTACATTG
>APFE030302356.1:194526-220200 GCA_000404065.3 Pinus taeda
CACCACATCCGACAAGTTCTCCAAACATTGTGGCAACACAAGCTATGTGCCAATTTGGAGAAATGCACTTTTGGCATGACCCAGGTTCAGTATCTGGGATACATTATTGATGAACAAGGGATGCATGTGGATCCAGCCAAGGTCCAAGTCATTCGGGATTAGCCCTCTCCAACCACTCTAACAGAGCTCCGCAGCTTTCTAGGTCTTTCCAACTTCTACCGCAGGTTTGTATTCGGGTTTTCTCATATTTCTTGGCCCTTGAGTCAAGTCACCAAGGGCGGGGCGAAAGAAAAATTCTTTTGGTCTGAAGCTCAACAGAAGGCATTCAGGGAGTTGAAGGATCGCCTCTGCACGGCACCAGTGCTTGTGTTACCAGATTTACAACAACCATTTGAGGTCGAGACAGATGCCTCTGACTATGCTGTTAGGGCAGTCCTTACTCAACATGGACATCCAGTGGCATATCACAGTGAAACGCTTTCAGACAAAGTCCGGAAGTACCCCACTTATGATAAGGAGATGTATTCCATTGTACAGGCCTGCCGACAATGGAAGCATTACATTTTGGGGAAGGAAACGGTCATCCACACAGACCACCGACCTCTACAGTTCATCCAGACCCAAGGGAAATTGCAGAATGATCGCCATCAGAAGTGGTCTACATACCTGCAACAGTTTCACTTGAATATCAAGTATAAAAAGGGCAGCACCAATAATGTTGCAGATTGCCTCAGTCGACCACCGATAATGGCGCTAACCACCGTGCTCAACTCTTGCGGGCACGAGACTTCTGATTGGCCACTTCTCTACCAAAGTGACCCAGAATTCGGCCACACATACCAGACACTCTTGGAGGGTCGGCAGGTTGCAGATTTTCACCTCCAGGATCCTGTGATGCCACCTGGGTCACCTTTTTGTTCCTTCAAGCGAGCGTGCCAAGATGATTTTGGAAGCACACTACAGTCGGGCTGTTGGGCATTTTGGGGTCGAAAAAACAATGGCAGTATTGCAGAAGTATTTCTATTGGCCAAATCTTCGACAGGATGTCGGGAAGTACATCAAATCATGCACTACCTGCACCATTTCCAAACCGAACATCAAGAAGCAAGGCCTCTATACGCCGCTACCTACCCCTAGTTGGCCTTGGGAATCCATCTCCATGGATTACATGTCAGGCCTTCCTTCCACTAAGCATGGAAATGACTGTATTTTTGTGGTCGTCGACAAGTTCTCAAAGATGGCCATTATGGTGGCCTGCAAGAAGAATATCACAGCAGAATCCACTGCTAAACTCTTCTTTGAACGAGTGTGGGTACACTTTGGGATCCCAGAGTCTATCATCTCAGATCGAGACAGAAGGTTCCTTGGTACATTTTGGTCCAGTCTCTAGTCGATGCTGGACACGAAACTCACTAAGTCCACAGCCTTCCATCCTCAATTGATGGCCAGACAGAGGTTGTCAACAGGATGATCGTACACATTCTACGCATGTACAACTCAAATAATCCATGCACATGGGACGATAACCTCCCCTATGTTCAGCACAGCTACAACCGGGTTCTCCACAGCTCGACTGGCCACAGCCCCTTTCAAGTGGGCTTGGGATTCCAGCCACTATGTCCCATCGATGTGGCCATGCCATTTGCAGCTACTCATGTAGATTCTGCTCATGTCCAGTCTGAAACAAATAAGCCAAACAGCTTCATTGAGCACATCCAACATATTTTCCAGCGGGTCCATGTATTCTGGAGAAATCAAATGCTAAGTACAAGCAACGACATGATCAACATCGGGTGCCACACAAGTTTCAGGTGGGTGAAAAAGTCTGGTTGCATTTGCAAAAGGAATGCCTTACCAGAGCCTATCGGAAACTCAAACCACTTCGATATGGCCCTTACACCATTACCAAGGCTGTGGGAGACAATGCATTTGAGCTCATCATTCCCCCATTCCTTGGCCTACACCCAGTGTTCAATGTCAACTGCCTTCAGCCATACTTTCCACCATTACCAAACACGTCCAACATTGCAGAACAATTCACACCCACAGAGTTAAATCCAACTTGCTGGAACAAGATGCAACTGATCGGATCATGGACACACAGATCAAGCACGCTCTCCAGCAGAATATCCAACTATATCGAGTTTTCAAAGCAGGACAACTCCTTCACCAGGGCAAGTGGCTCACCAGGGACCAAGTGCAACAGAAGTTCCCTCATCTCATGGAGGAACTCAATGAAATGGGGACCATTACTTCCTAAGGGGGGAGGAATGGTCCAGGTGGATATTGGTGGCCACCCGCTAATTCCACTTGGATCCTCTAGTGCTTCTTTCAGTTTTTTCAGTTTCCTTAATTATAGCATAGTTTACTATTTTTAGTAGTTTTTCGGGTCCTAAACTTCCGAAGCCGTTTTGAGGCCCTAAACGACGTTTTTTGGGAAATCTACCGCCAACAAATTATGTGGCAAAATTTGTCTTTTTTGTCGTATTCCTCGGATAGATCTTTCCAACGAGCTATCATGAGCGTCAAACGGAGATAATATGACCAATTCGCGACCCCGAGAAGTTGATGTACCAACTTACCCAAAAACGGGGCCCACAATTTGGCGTTTCATCTTCTGGGGTTAGGTTTTGGAATGTGAAGGGTTTTCCATTGTTTCTCAACAATAAATAGGCCTTCGAGCCTCATTGTAACACAGTTTAGAGGCATCTAGCCACACATCTCTTCTCAGAGATAAGCTCCCATCACCCTAGCTGGTTTATTTCCATTTCTGGTTGTAAGTATATTTCAATATTTTCCATTAATGAAATGAAGTATTATTTCCACTGCATCTTTGTGTATATGGTTATCTCTGTAATTTGTTGTGTTCCTGTTTAAGTCTGGATCACATCTAGATTAATAGTTTTGCCTTCTACCCCTATAGGTAAATCTTGTAGAATGCCATAAGGATGAAACCCTCGGCCGTCAAAAGCCTTTAAAATCGTCGGGGATTGGTTAAGTGTCGGAGAACCAAGCGATTTCCAACACAAAATCGACATAATACACGTCGAAGCTCCCTCATCAATCACAGTCTGAAAGCAAGGCCTATTTTTGACTAACACCGGGATCTGGAAAGCCATTTGATGAGGTAAGCGAGGTGTACTATTTTATAAATCGAAGATTATAAGGTTGGAATCCTGAACCTCAACAGCTCCTATAGCAAACAAAAGCAATTTACGTTGTGCTGGACATGATTGCAGCACCTCCAAAGCTGACATTGCTGAAGGGGATATAGCTAAATCTTCAACAATGTTATAGTTCTAAGCAACTCTCGCATGTGGATTGAAAGCTGACTTCCGAAGTATACCTTTAGCAAGCAGTTTGATTACTAAGTCTGGATTAGGTTTCTCAATCTGTAGCAGATCGGAACCAAGAGGAGTTGAGGTTGATGGGTTTGAACTAGAAGATTTCGGTTCCTTACCACCAATAGGATTCTTACTGCTATAATCTTGCGATCGCGTCGCAATCCTGACATGGGACATCATCATAATTGGTTCTTCTGAGGCATTTGAGGAAGAACCTATCATCTTACTATCTTGACTAGGAAAAGGATCCTTCAAGACAGCAAGCGTTTGAGAACCTTTGAAAATCTTGGAAACCTCAGCTCGATGTGGACAATCTCTTGTAAAGTGCTCCTCATCACAGATGAGACAAGGATAGCGAGGTTTACGTTTCTCGTCAGTAGATTCAGTGGTTTCTCTTTTGTGTTTTGTTTATTTTTCTTCTTCCCTTTCTTTTTACCGCCAGATTTGGATTTGGACGTAGAAGATTCTACAACATGGATATCAGCAGGAACTTCTGCGGAAGCTTCTCCTGTTGGGGAATCTGGTAAAGTTATAATAGGAGAAGAATTCTTTGCAGATTTCTTCTTACTTTTGGTATTAACTGTACCAATCATACCATCAGCGGCATGAGACCCTGAAGGAGTTGCTGTTATTTGATTTTGTTTGGGAAGATTGGGGATTTTTTCGTGTAAAGTACCCGACTGCGTATAAACAAGGTCAAGGTACTGAGCCTGAGAAATTACTTGCTCCTCAGTAACTACTCCTGCCTTAGCTACATCCTCAGTGATATTTGGTAATAAGGATTTAACAAACCATTCTGCCAAAATTTGATCTGGGATATAAACTTTCACTAAATGTCGTCGATGTCGCCATTCATGAATATGGTCAGAAATATATGTAGACGTTGATTGTTTTAATGAAGTTAATAATTTCATGCCATTGTCATATTTGACAGGCAACTGAAAATGAGTTAAGAATGAAGTAGCTAACTGACTAAAATTATAAAAAGAGCTTTGTGGCAACTCAATGTACCACTTAGCCACAAGACCAATTAGAGTGCGTTGAAAAAGGCGTAAGCGAATTGAATCATCTATAATGGAATTTGATGCACACGAGAGGTGATAAGTCATCACATGGTTTGATGGATCCTCTCCAGGTTTACCCTCAAACTTGGGAATATCACTGGGAAACTTATTAGGCATTGGCGGCCAGTACGGAAGATAATAAATTGGATCGTTCGTAAGGTGCAACAAGTCAGGTAAATCCAAAGTTGCGATGAATAGTAACTGATGGTTAGGGTCTCGAAAACCTTGAGTCACAAGACCAGCTCCAGGAGGAGGATATCCAGGGTAACCTAGAATTGGATTTGCATTTGGAATATTATATCCTCCTGGAAAACCAGGATTAACCAGACCAAACTGGGGTTGTTGAGATTGAGGTTGTTGATATGTATACCCAGGGTACGGTTGATACTGATAAACTAGGATTTTCACAAGAGGATCATATTGATACTGTCCCCGGTATGGTTGATAAGTAAATTGAGGTTGACTTGTGACAACTGTACTTGGACCAGGTTGTCCTATAGGCATCTGAACCGAAGTCTCAATTGTAGGTCCAGACTGGGGTACAGAGGTTTGAGGAGTTGATACAGGAACAGTAGAAACCAGAGTTGTCAATACTCCAGAAATAGGTGGGGTAGATTGAACAGAAGTTGCAGTAGTTGCAGCAGTCAATTGAGGTGGAGTTCAAGGCAAACTAGGCCCAGACTGATGAGCTACACCAGGTGCAGAAGTTTGAATAGTAGGCTAGACGGGTTGTTGGGTTGAACCAGAAACCATAGGTTGTCCATGTTGAGATGACAATTGCACATTGGTTGCAAAATCTGTTGAGTTTGAGATGGTTCCCACACCATATTCATTCCGGGGTAAGGACCCATAACAGGTTGAGCATATTGAGGATCATAACCATGTTGAGTATAGGACTGATAATTGAAAGGTACATTTCCAATTCCTTAAACAAATGGTTGACCATAAGGTGGTTGGAAACCTTGAGATTGGTACTGACCTTGAGGTTGATAACCTTGAGGCACGTACTGAAACTGGGGTTGACCTTGAGGTATATATTGATACTGAGGTTGACCTTGAGGCATACACTGAGTCTGAGGTTGACCTTGAGGCATATATTGAGTTTGGGGTTGACCTTGAGGCATGTACTGTCCCTGAGGTATGTACTGACTTTGAGGTTGCCTCCTAGGTGAAATTTGACTACCTTGAGGTTGCCACCAGGCGGTATTTGACTGCCCTGAGGTTGCCCCCCAGACAAAAAACGGATTACCTTGAGATTGCCCCCCAGGCGGAATCTGACTACCTTGAGGTTGCAGATTTGGAATAGCACTAGACATCATAAGAATTTCTTCTACAGTCAATGATGGAGTTCTCCTATGACCAGTTGATATCCCATGTTTGATGGGTTGAGGAGATGGTCCAGAAAAAGTACCAGAAACCGACTGATACCCAGATAGAACAAAAGGACCGCCATATAAAAATGTTTCCGGATTTTGGGAAAACATGGATGACCAATTTGACATATTCGAAGGAGGATAATAACCTCTGGGCGTTGGATGAAAATAAATACGAGGTGGTGAAGCAGTGAGACTTGGATTTTCTAAAAATTTCGTCAAAGATACGTACCAAGCGTCACTTCGAAAAGGACTGTAAAAGATAGATTCACGCTTCCTAAGTTCTATAGTCGGTTGATGTTTAAGGGGAGTTATATCCTCGTCTAGAATAACAAGTTCTTCAATGGAATTGAGTCCAGACGGAAGATTCTAGGTAATGACACTTCCTACCGTGGGTGAACCAGGAGCACTAGAAACTCGAGAAGAAAATCCTAAGGATGGAGTAGGAGCAGGTTCACTTTCGGGTTCAGAAATTTCAGGTTCCTCAACTAATTCACCAGTAGAAGAAAAACTACCAGTAAGCTCGGAAACTGAAAGCAGTTTAGAAATATACTCTGTTGCTAGAACTTGATAATCAGGATGAACAACCAAAGATTATTCTCCGGCCTCTGGTGACCCAACTCTACTTTCACTAGGTGTGACGAGAGCTCTTAGCCCTTCAAGCTGACTTGGTGTATATTCGGGAGGCTGCCCCCGAAGTCTACGGGATTGTCTCGGTAATTCAGCCACAATTAATTAATTAATTACTTCACACGAAAACAAAGAAAATCTCAAGAAAACCACCTAAACTCTCTAAAGAACCAAACAATTGAATCACACACCTAACAATCTAAGAGTTCAAACCACACACAAACAGTATTTTTTCGTACCGAAGACACTAGTTGGTGATGAAATCCAACCTCGCAGAATTCAATACAGAATGGCGGTTGGAACAGTTACCCCGACAACCTGCTTAATGAAATAGACTAGCACAATTTTCTCTACAAAACCATCTCGAGTGAAGATAACCCTCCAGAGAGTCCAAGTGAGTCTACTCGACGTCTGCTCCAAGTACAATGGGATCTTCCCTCCATCGTCACCTTAGGAAAGAATCCTATAGATTATGGCCACTAAAGTTACCAACGGAAACAAATATACCTGGGGGAACAGTCTACAATCCGATATGCATGCAAGGGCAAAGTAACAAAGCTCAATCCCCTTGAAGGCTCCTTGACATAATCCAAGTTTTACCAACAAGTGACCCCAGGCTCCTCGACAATGGTCAATCCGAGGTTTACCATTTTTAATACGTGAATATCTTTTGTCGTTCCCAATGAGGAAGGATTGATTACCTCACTGGTTCAGATATGATCTCGTGCTTCTCCTTTAAGAGGAGCTTTCCCAGAGCATATATGTAACAATTGGATTTATTCCTACCACAAGATTGACTACTTGTTTGTTTTAACTATCTTGGAGAGTTAATTACTCCCTACTCCAAGATACTAACCTAAGCTATGTTGGTGGTTAAGAGCCCTAGAAAGAAAAAGATTGCTAGATGAATTTTAATTAAGCGTTAATTTTATTGGTTGTTTCTTAAGTCAAAAGGTATGGAGATGAAACTTTTTGGTGTGAAGAATCGACTCCAAAATGCTAAAAAATGCACCTAAGATGATCAATTCTTTTCCTTTTCAATGAATCTCTAGCTAAAGGAAGAGTTGAGAATGCAATTTCTTGAAAACAAGACTTTCCTTCAACATATAAACGAAAAGAAAAACTTTTTTGTCTTTCTCAAAGCACTCCAACGAAGCTACTAATTATGCTCATGAAATAAATCCCTTTTCGTTTCAACACTCAAAACTACAAAAACAATTTTTCCAAAAGAGAAACTATAATTCCTAGAAAACACACTCAAAACTATGAAAAATCTAATCTTGAGATCTAACTTTTTAAAACTAATTGAAATAAAAGCTTCAAATGTTTTTCAGGATGTTTTTACTTAGTTATTCAGCAAACTAAGGATTAATTTATTCAGAAGAAACAAATCAATCAAAAACACCCAGCTATGTTTTTTAATAAAAAATGAAATTCACAACTTATGACCAAGTTCGTTCAAACTTTTGCAAAGAGAAACAAAATCGATTTCTCATCAAAGGAAGATCTCACAAACCAGCCAGACTTATCAAGAAGACAAAAGATTCCAGCGTGATCTAAGGTCTCTTAGGCTTCTAAGCTTCAAGTCACTACGAAGAGTGAGTGAAGACCAAACCAAGCATGCAAAAACTTCTATAAATTCATCCAAAGCACAACGCCAATGGAACTTACCTATGAGAGACTTTTAAGAGGATATATGTAGATCTAGGCAAAGGATAAAAGTAACGAAAAGAACCTAAACTAAACTAGACGAAGAGATTTCAAGATTTTCAAAACTTTTGATAGGGTCCACAGGCCCCCAATAGAACCAGGCGTGGTACCGCTCTGTGCAGTAAAGTAACAGTGCGGACAGGTCCGCACTGTAACTTAAACAGAACATGCGGTCCTCGTAAAAATTTCTAAAAAATTTAAAATCAATCTAGAACTAACAAACTACCCAATCCCACACACATCAAGTAAAAAGCAGAAACAAAAGATCAAGTTTCTTGAATCAAAGATAAAGGAAAATTAAACAATCAAATCCCATCTCCAGCGGAGTCGCCAATTTGTTAAGCGGATAAATCGTTCTTGCAGACAAGACCGATCTCCCTAGAATCAATTGATATCTAGCAACAAGCAAGACAAGAAAATATCCTTTTCTCTAAACATATTTTGATTCATTAATAAAAACTAAGAGGTGTTTTAGACCCCACCTTAAGTCCAACGCTAGTTTGTGGTAGCCTTGCTCCAACAACTTCAAAGAATTTCCTTTTTAACAACCTGCAAACACAAACAAGCACACATCAAAGAACACCTGCATAGCTAATATAATAAATCATGTTCATCATAGTGATCAAGGATTCTATGAAATAAACCATTAAACACAGCTTATTGAGAAAAATAAACTTGATTGTATTAACTTTGAGAAGAAGAAATTTACAACCTTGGTGCCTTGATGTTGTACAAGCTCTTCCCAGTGTCTAGGTAGGAATCTCCTCTACTTTGACAAGCCTCACTCTCTCCCAAATGAGATCAAAAGGTATGTGATCTTTCCTCTCAAAAGCTCAATTGGGAAGACTAAGTTCCAGCAGCATATACCCTCAAAAATATTTAGCTTTCAACCCTCCAAAAGTAACCAACCCAAAGCTTCATTTTATAGTGCAAGGGAAGGAGGTTACAGGTCCACCATTAAAGGGATAGAGTCCTCCTTCAAGGGGATAAGCTCCTCACATCAAGGGGTTAGCTCCTTAAGGAATGGGATGCATGCACCCTCAAGGAGTGAACTTGCCAGCGCAAGATTCCCTCTAGAAGCTTCCAAAATTGACTCAAAGTGAGTTTTTAACAAAAAACTCGCGCCTTTTTAACTTTTACAGGGGTTCACACCCATACATGCATATACAGAGCGGTCAAGCGTGCACGGAACATGACCAGTGGGTGCGGCACCGCAGGTAATGCTAAGAGAAAGTACGAAACCAGAGTTTTAGATATTTATAAGGTCTTTCTCTCATTTCAAAGCTTGATATGCAGAACTGAGGTTTAAGACTTGCAAAGGAGGTATGTATGAGTGGTGATAGACTCACACAGATTACAGAAAGTCATGGTGACAATTTTTTGTGTAACAGGCAGTACCTTGGGGTTTGCAGTCATCAGTGGCAGATTCCTTCGCTGTTGACAATGTAAAACCATCATTGTCCCCTGATTGATAGATTCTTCCGAGTGTTTGACTTCAGCTCATTTATTTGCACTTGTTAGATTGTATTGGGTACCTTGACTCTCATTATCATTATCGGTGAGTAGTCTCGCGTTTGTTAATGGTATACATCAATGACTAGTAATCAAATGATTTCTCACGTGGTCAACCTCAGATCATTTATTCCCATTGTGTAGAAATGTACAGCAATAGTCGGTGAAGACCTCGGGTTACATCAGCGTGTTTTGGTTCACTTGTCAGTTGCTCTTGTTGCTACTAGTTAACACCATCTGTTGTTACAGTTATTCACAGCGACATCTTATATGCTAGCATCTGAGTTGCGATGTAGTATCATTTTATTCCATCATGTTCATTTGGTACTATTGGGATTAGTTTTTGACATCAGTGACCAGCTTCATCCTTCAACATCATTGATTATCTTCTTATATGTGATATTCAGACATGTACTTTTTTCGATCATGATCAGATGATCCATCATGCACTTTCAGTTATTTATACTTGTATGCATATTGGATCCGCTTTTACTTGATATGCAGACATGCTTTACTTGTTCTAAGCATGGGTATGCTCGCCTCAGACAGCAATTTCTTTCTGATCTCTTTTGATGGCTTGGCAGGCTGAATTATGGTGAAGTCCTTCTTAGTCTCGGCAAGATTCTTTCCATATACTTAATACATTTTAGCCATCATGTACCCCTTTTGACCTCATATATTAGGGGGCATCTATTATAGCACCATTTACCCCCCTTGGTATTTGTGATGCTTGGTTTATGGACTAGGGCAACCCCTCCTTCCAGACTTGGTCCAAATATATTAAAAATAGTGTTTATTCCCTGTATGCTACTTTTCCCTAAGATAAAGTGTGTAAACACGAGTCAGTCAATACCCAACCTGTGTATATGTGTTAAAACGCTTAAAAAAATAAATTTCCTTATTATGGGTGGAGTTCACGGGTTTTACCTGTTGATTACTTCCTATTGCCCATGGCCCAACTGTTTCCCAGCTAAAAAACTAATTGGGAGAAGTATAAATAGACTTCTATGGGAAGGCCTAAAAGAGGAGAAGAGATAGAGTTATTATACTGAGATTATCCCTAACTGAGTCTGATGAATCCCTGTGCCTCATGCACTTTCCCAAACTTTAGGAAACCCTTGTTTCCTTGATTATAGATATTCTCCCTCTTGTTTGAGATATCATGGTGTTGGTTATGGAAGGAGATTGTTGAAGGCTAGGATAAGACGAATCTAGAGGATGGTTCCGCTTAGAACCATAAGAAGAAGACTCAGGTGAATTCTTTCCATGTTATTTATAGCTTACTGCAATAAAATAAATGTTGTCTTGTTTCCGAAATTAACTTTGTTTATGCATCAAATTATGTTGTAATTCATATATGAATGTTGTTTTGATGTATGATCAATTATTTGTTTATATGATATAAAGTCAGATTTCGTGAATATGCTTAACTTCTATGCTGCTATGTATGTTCGAATTGAATGATTTTTAGGTCTGAAGAACATTAGGAGTTGCAAAGGTTCTGAACCCTGCAGGACCTACTCGAACGAAGGAAATTCGGGTATGGTCGCTATTACGTAGTTTGATTATATAAGCATTTTGCCTGAGTTGTATGAGTGTTTCTTGTTGTAGTTTTCTTCTGCTCTGTTGGGGTTCTGACCTAAATCCCTAGGGTACTTATTCCCAAAACAAAGACTATGTATGTAGGCAACCCTTCTTCATAGGATATGCATATACTTTCTATAACTTCACTTTTATCATCCATCTATCACTGAACTGTCATTTCTTTTTCCATAGCATCTATACCAATCTGAATTAGTTCCACAGTCATCAATGTTGACATCAAGTACATATTTATTAAGCATGTTTCCATCAAGGAAAATACATTAGCCATAATGCCAACAAAAAGGAGGAGTTTTGGTTCTATTTATACTCTTTTGAGTTTATTTTGAAATATCATGGCTTTAGAGGAGAGTCAACCTGTGATTTAAATATTGAAGCCAACATATCTTAAGATCAATAAATTTCTATATTCATCTCATCAAATTATCTCATCCCATTCTATCTATGTTCTTAGATTCATGAGTGGCCAAACTTGATATTTTAAGGCTCTAAAGAGTGTGGAATGTATTGATTTAAATTAGTTATGACAAATTTAAACTAGTTATGTCAATTGTATGTGTCCCTTACAGTAAGGTCCAAATGAAAGTGTTTATAACAGGTGTGTACCTTCTTTCAAGATATATATTCTCATGAAGGTTTTCAAATCCTCAACTAAATATTCAACTTTGAGCTTTCAATGGTAATTTTTCCCAATTTTTGGCATTGTTGTCGAGGATTATTTAATTCATTCTCCTCATAATATGAAGTCCATGCTTTAATTTATTTGATTGAGCTCATCCTAAATTCAAGGATAAATATGTTCATCTTACAACTCTATTGGAGAATGAAGCCCTATTTCTTCATTGATATTTAAAGATTTTATGCTTCTATGTTGAAGCAAGCATCTTTAGGGCATTTAAATTCACCCTTGTACTCCACAGTTGCATGTTATGAAAATTTCAAGGGACATAAAATGGCACCTTGGGATTTGCACGAAATGTAACTTGCTATGGATGTTAAGGATATTCCTAGATATCCTAATCATTATGGTACAATTTGTATAAGAGTTGTTCCAAAATTTTATGGTGATCCTTCTTCAACCATTGATATTGTGGTAAGATTCCTCAAATATACTTTAGATATCAATATGGTTCATAAACATGCGCTTATGAGGTTGTTCATTAATTCTCTTCAAGGAAATAATAGGTGATGGATTAAGTATTCTTGTGATCCAAAAATAAAACCTTCTATTGGAGTGTTTATTGAAAAAATTCTCAAGATTTGTGACCAATTTTTCAAATATATGAAGATGATCTTCAAGAATTGACCAAGGACTTTCAAAAGGCAAATATTTAAGACCTTTTTTGAAGGCATAGAAGAGGAATTCGATGAATACGATTGATGTCAGTAAGAAGAAGAGATCCTTCCTAATCATCAAGAGGAACATGTCGAAGAAGATCATGATCTTAATGAGGATTTTATTATTAAATATTATATCTATGAAGAAGATGGCATTTAAGATCATGATCTTAGTGAAAATCATAGTAGTGATGAATAAGATCCTACATGAGATTGTCTTCTCATATGAAGATGAGGTAACCTCTATGCTTTCCATTGTTGTTGAGTTAAATGATACAACTTTTGAAACCTTGGAAAAGAGAGATACCATTAACCCTTTAGAGAATAAGTTTGAAGAATTTTTTCATATAGAAAATGAGAAATGGAATGTAAGTTGTCATCATTTTATGGAGATCCAAATTATGATATTTCCAGTGATCCAGTGTATGATATTGGTGATGGTAATTTTTTCCAACCTTACATATCATGTGGTGGGCAAGATCTTGAGCATAATAAGGAGGATATTATTATAAAAATAAAAAATAAACCACCTTTACCTCCTTTTGATGTCAATCTTCAGTCATATTTAGATTCAAAGGGTTGTCAATGTGATAAGATAATTGTGGTGTCCCTTTTCAAATCTACCATTTGTGAAGTGTGTCTTGTATTTCAAAGTATTTTATTTCAACCATATCAACTTGTCTCCAAGGACACAACTAATCATTGTATGTTTGATGTTGAAATGACCATTATATAGTAGTGTTTTCAATTAAAAAATTGTTCCACTAATTTTGTGGATATGCTTGTCTAATTTGGAATAGTGCTTCCATAATTTTAATTTATTATCCATAATTATTAGGTGTATGGTAGAGATTAAACATCCACCAAATATTTTAGAATATTTTTAGTTGTATTCACAAATCAAAATTTGAGATTTACCTCCAAAGTAGTTATTTCATTTTTCCCTTTTATTTAAATAAGTAAAAAATTGTCATATGAACAAGTGTCTTATGAAATGAGTTATGGCTATTTGGACGTGTGGTATTGATACGCTGTGATATTGATAAGTCATGGTATTGGTCCATAGTATTGTAACAAATTCTATTTACAAATTAAAAATCTCCATGGTAAAATGGGGATGAATTTCCATAGTTAAGAATTTTATCACATGTTTTTTAAAATTTACATATATTTAACTTGTATATTTATTATTTTTGTAATTAATAATAATAATAATTTAAAATAAAATTATAATTTAGTTATTTTTATGATCTTTTTAATTTTAGTAATCTCGGTGTTTACCAACTATTTAATTTATTTGGCTATGTTAGTTTTAAGCTTAAAATAAAAGATGCACCAAGCCATGAAATTTTAGAAATTTTTATTCTTTGCATTTATTCTCCCCTTTTCATCCTCAGTTTGTTTGAAAAAATTCACGTATTTTCATATGCTTGATGATCCCTTTTAAATTTATTGAGCATGACAACGAAGCAAGTCAAGGTGGTCATATTGATCACCCTTTTGACATGCCAAAGTTTCATTTAACAACCTTGCTTGCAACAAGGGAGAGTCATTATTGTCTTCTTGTAAATCTCCCACCACTCACCCTTATGACTGTAATCCTTCTCGTAAGTATTATGAGATAAATATTTCTAATTGTGTTATTTCCTTTTTTATCTCATGATCAAGCATGAAGATAAAATGTTTGGTCAACATGATAATATGTTGGCTTCATTGGTTATATAGCTATACTTAGCTCTTACTTGGCATAGGTTACAGTAATCTAGAGTAGGAATTTGTGTCTTGCATTTTCGATTTTGTATCCTTTTTTATTATGTGCATGCCCATTTTCCTTGCATATTTTGATACACTTCAAAGTTTATTTTAACTAGCATTTTATTTATTATTCTCCTGTATCGCAAGGATAACACCTTGTTAAGTTTCTACCCACAAATTGCTTTGTGTGCATGTAATATGTCTACAATCGCAAGGGATTGTTAGGATATTCATGCACTCTTTGTTTAAGCACATGGATCATATGCTCTACTGTGGGAACATATCCCCAAGTTGTAACCAAATGTTACCCACACAAGTGGATAACTCTAAGAAGAAAAATTTTCTCCTCTTTGATCAACCAGCCAACTAGAACCCCTATGATGGTGCACATATAGCTCTACTTTAAAGCTCTCCACTTATATTCTCTTTAATAATTTCTCCATCTCGAATACTTCTTGAAGGAAGGTCAATGATCTATCAAAAGGTACACTATCCATTTCTATGATCATGTTCTTTCATTTAAGGTTAAGCGCATTCTAAGTGTTGTAGCTCTTTTATTTTTGATAAGTTAGCTATTAGATGAAAAAATAAAAATGTCATACAAAAAATGATAAGTTAGGATATGGACCAAAAAACAAAATTGAAAATGTTAGGATTTGTTATTATTTCAGGTTCATATCATAAAAAATGATAAGGTAGTTGCTCTAAAAAAAGAAGGAAAATAAAAATGTTAGATAAGAAATAAAAAATAATATTTGCTTTAGAAAATAAAATTAAGGTTGCTAAGTTTAAACACACCTTTGAAATTAGTTTTTTAAATTAAGCAATGCCTAAAATCCTTAATTAGATTTAATTATTGTAATAAAGCTTGATAGTCATGCAAAATAGTCATAACATATGATTTGGTCATCCAAGAAGAAACGACAAAATGTCATGTCAAGGGTCGATAACCATCAGACACATTTTGACAGATATCACTCACTCCACCCGGATCACCAGCGGAGGAATATTTTCAGGCCCCCTTTGGCCGTTTCCCGTTAACATAAGGGGGGGAGGGGAGTGGTCTGAAAAACAGTTTTAATGGTTGCTATTTTTTACGACATGGCACTCCTGCAATGTTTTGGGCCCCCAAAGCTCGAAACCATAAACCATCGCACCCCCCCCCCCCCCCCGGCGAAATCTGCTAGCAGTTTTCCTTTTTCTGACCTTTGACTTTTTCTCGTGCCATATCATCCACTCGTTATCTCTCGCCCATTCATAGTTTTCCATGTCACTAGTATGTTATCTCTCATCCATGCACAAATTTCCACATTGCAAATCCATTACCCGTACGCGCCTATACCATTGCCACCCTATATTAACCATTTAATCTCCTGTTAGACATTAATTCTCGCTCCTATGCAGATTGCTTTCCTACGGTTAGATTTAAATGACCAATTAGCCCCGGTTTCATTTATAAATATCCCATGGCTCTACAATTTACCACTTTTCTACTTCTGTCTTATCACCTTAAGCCATTTTCGCGCTCTGTGTATTTTACCCTATCATCCATATTTCAATTGAAACAATTTTCAAATCCCTTACCTGCATAAAGATGGCTCCTAAAGCTAAAACTCAGAAGACTATCGAAGAAGAGAATCTATCTACAGCATCGCTTGATTTAGATCACCTTCCCTGGTCAACTACCTTTTCAAGATTAGTGACTATGAATGCGAATTCGATTTCCACGAATTGCATTTATGGTTAAATCATAAATATGTTGATAAAGAGGACCCCATTCGCTTATGGGAGACACTTTTTCCATTATACTCTTTTCCCAAAATGCATCAATTCCCTGATTTGATCACTTCATGTCAAGCCAGGTATGATCCTCTACAAAGAACAGTGATGACTCAAGATGGAAAAATCTTGATCACCATTACTACTCAGAGCATAAACCAAATGCTAATGATACTTCCATCTAACTCCCAGCCATTTCTCACCAACATCTCTCATCGACGTTTGCAATAAACTTCCCTTCCCACAAAGAGGACTTATCTTTGAACTTTTTCTACCAGAAGATGTTGAATTACCCAAGAGAAATCCACCATATTAATCTTCTATGTTCGCTGAAGCCACTAGACATATCATATCCCTACTATCATACCTTTTGGGCTATGAAAATGACCAATCTGTGGATGAATCCATCCTTGGATTCTTTCCATTTTCAGCAAAGAATATCAACCTGATTTCATGTATAATTATAGCCAATTTCTCATTGATAATATACATGAAGAATTTATGAATTTGACCACAGAGAGATTTTTCAAATACAGCTCAGTCATAATCCATTTAATTTTGTTTCAATAGGGATATTTATTGCCCATTCAATTTAATAGACAAGATGAGCAGGGAGTGAATCAATCAGTGATTCACTGGACAAGTTAGTAAAAGCAGGATCATCCAAGTTTACATTTTCCCATTTCATAGATTCTTTTGTACATCCAGTTCTTCAATTGCTCAATAGACAGGTAGAACCTAGAATTGGAGAAGAGATCAACAAGACATTGCACCTATCAGAACATACCAAGACTGGTGATTGGTATATGTACCAAAATTACACTGAGATTAGGATATATGGCAGTGAGTTGGCTCCATACAAACTGCTTAAGTATGTGCCAATGAGGATATTCTCACTGGAAGACATCAGGCAAATGATAAATATGGACGAAGTCCATTTTGTCTCAAGCAAAGAGAAGTCACAGTTCAAACTCAAAGCCAAAGTAGGGACATTCATTTGTAACACTAGGTCTACAGGTACAGAGGCAAACAAATTATTGAAGAGCATGAAGCTCCAACCAAGATTCACTTGGTCTTATGATCCATGTGGGATCATTTCAGCCCTAGGAGTTCAATTAAATGCAACACCTTACAATCATACTCCCAGGCTAGACTTGGAGAAGTTCATGAACGAGGAGCAGTGGTTTGAAGGAACTCTCATAGAAGCAGATGAACGGGTTATATCCACTCCACAGGTAAAGACTCCAGCTACTCATAGTACTCAACACAAAAGAGCTAGAGAGAAAACTCAGTCAACTTCAAAATCAATTAAAGAGTACTCTATACTACAACAAAGTTGGATACCAGATTGTCCATATCAGAGAAAGCCACCATAAATAATTGATCTTGGAGAATTGGAAGATATTTCATCAACAGGGACCACTGATCCCAAACCTCCTTATACTTATTCAACTCCTTCTTCAACTGAAACCTATCGAGATTATTCAGTCAACTAAGACCAGCTCAGCAGAAGATACTATTATATTCTCAACATTTTTGGAAATCAAGCAAAACAATGAAAGTCTTAAATCACAAGTGTACAGTCAGTTTTGGAAACAGACATCCACTTCTCAGCACAGACATCTCTCTACCTTTGACAGTGAAAGAGGTAGGATGCAAATGGCATTTTTGCAAGCTCAAACTCCATTTCCCAAATGCACAGAAGACTACAAAAAGTCAATATTCTCATTTTATGTAAACCAGATACATCATATTGATCAAATGGATTTGCATAGGCAATCAGGTGAGATGTTATTTTCAACAATGACTACAACTGTGATGTCTCTTTCCAAGCTCAAAACTGCTTTGTCAAATGTGCAGTCACAACTTAAGATTGAAAAATCATCATCCTTATCTAAATATAACAAATTAAAGTCTCTAGAATATAATATTAACAAAATTGGATATGATCCCTAGGACTGTAAAGCAATTGAAGAAATACTCCAAAAAAAGAATGTAGAGATTATAGCCTTGAAGAAACAGTTGAAAATACCTTCAACTGAGGATCTACAAACCAAAGTGATGGCAGAAAATGAACAACACAGCAAGGAAATGTTGAAGCTCATTATTGAGAAAAACATACAAATCAAGAAAATGGAAGAGAAAATAGAACAACTGCTCAAGGAACAAGAGGCAGTACAGTTTTTTGTGACCTCAGTGGTAGCACAACTTGTTGTGACCTCAGTGATAGAAATTCACATAAAAGGTATAGATCTAAGCTCATTTCCTAATGACATTACTTCATCTTCAGCAATAGTTGAAACAACAAGGTTATCACAAGAGCTACAAGCACAAAAACAAAAAAATGAAACATTACTCCAGAAGTTCCAAACCCTAGAGTCACAAAAGGTAAATAATGATACCTTGTATGTAGAGGAAATGCAAAAGTCTCACAGGTTAGAGCTCAAGGTGAAACAATTAGAGAGTAAGACTCTAATGGCAGACACTTTGGCCCAAGCCAAAGAAGATGTCTAGTTAGATATCAACCACTCCATAACAGAAGTATGGCCATCCATACAGATCATTTTTGAGCAGCAAGAATTGATTACTAGATGCAGGTCAGAGATAGAAAATCAAAAGGCAACATTGGGCACAAAACCTAAAGAAGAAGCAGGGATGATCAAAGTACTGAACTCTAAGACTAGTCAGTTGTTACAAGACATAAATATTCCAGATAAGACAGCTACTATTTTGGAGATTAAGAAATTCCTAATGAAGAAGAATATGTTAACTCAGCTCAAAACAAAGTGTGAAGCTTTGAACACTACAATCAGAAGGTTTCATTCTAAATTCAGTATGTTGCATAAGAAAGGTTGTTAATTTGGAAACCAGGGAAAAACTTCATGTGGGTCATCTTATTCATGGCTGATAAATTTTTTATTAGATTCCTCTCATCGAGAGGTGTAGGATTGATATAAATATCATCCGATTCCGATAAGTATTCATGGAGATATGAATTTATTTTGATTATGGAATTATTATCAAGCCGACCTACAACTCATGTAGGCTCAGAAGCCCAACAGTCGCATCTATTCAAACACCAATGTTGTGTATAAATATAGGAGGACTTTTCCGCATTTGGATTCACTCATCTCATCACATCTCTCTCTCTCTACTGCGCAGAAAAGAGTCTCTTCTTTACTGCGCAGAAAAGGGTCTCTCTCTCACACATGTGAAGCCAGAAGCTGCCGAAACTGAAGTTGCAACTGCAGAAGTAAAGATTGACCTGCGTGGACTAGAATATCTCCTCATCTAAATTGCATTGTAGGTTCATCTGAACCTCCTCTTAAAGCCACAACTTTTGGTGGTGGAATCAAGTCAATCTGACGGACGGTTTGCAAGATATCGATTGCCCTAGTTTGAAGCCGGAAGCTGCCGAAACTGAAGCTGAAACTATAGAAGTAAATATTGACCTACGTGGACTAGAATATCTCCTCATCTGATTTGCATTGTAGGTTCATTTGAATCTCCTCTAAAATTCTCAACTTTTGGTGATGGAATCAAGTCAATCCGACGGACGGTTTGCAAGATATCGACTGCCCTAGTTTGAAGCCAGAAGCTGCCAAAACTGAAGCTGCAACTGCAGAAGTAAAGATTAACCTACGTGGACTAGAATATATCCTCATCTGAATTATGTTGTAGGTTCATCTGAACATCCTCTGAAAGCTGCAACTTTTGGTGGTGTAATCAAGCCGATCCGACGATCGGTTTGTGAGATATCGTCTGCCCTAGTTTGATGATGAAGTTGCTAATGCTAATGTTGTTGATCTAGGGTTTGCTACTGCTGATATGAATCAGATTTATTGTATTGTTTCTCTCTACTGAATTATTGAAGATAAAAGAATATTTGATCAAAGGGTTTCCCCACACATTGTGGGGTTTGTCCCTGGCTACCCGCCACATCTTGTGTCCCTTGTCTTGGCTTGTTTTATGTCGATCGTTTAATGGTCTTTCTGCACTTTACTTTATGTACATGTGATTGCTAATCTGTGGAACATAATAAGAAAAAGAAGTAAATTTTTATAAGCATAGAACATACCATAACTTAACATGGTTTCAGAGCTGAGGTGAAGACAAAGCCCGAGCAAGAGCAAGAGCAATCACCGAAGAAAAGATTGGCAAGGCTATCCTAAAAGAATGATGGGGTCCTCAACACTCTTTCCTGTCGAAGACAAGCTCTGTGAGAAAGATGACTATCATGGATGGAAGATGTCTATCGATCTAACCCTTGAGGATCAAGGAGTGATGGACCATGTAAAAGGCAATATTGTTGAGCCTCCATCAAATGCATCCACTGATGCATGGAACAAATGGAAAACCAAAGAAGTCAAAAAAAAAGATCATATGGGACTCTATCGACAAGCACTTGGTGGTCTACATCTCTGACCCAAACACCCCCAAGGAAATCTACGATAGACTGGTGAGTTTATTTAAAGTTGATGATGCAAATCAAGTTTTGTTTCTTATAAATAAGCTGAGGGAAATCAAGAAGGGTAAAGATGAGAGTATGCAAGCATACTTCTTAAGAATAACCGAGATCAAGAACGATCTCCTATCTATTGGGGAGGCTATTACTGACAGGGAAATGGCACTCAAGACTCTTGGAGGATTAACATCCGAATGGTACGTGTTCAGGACTACTCTTCTGAACAATAATGTAATTCCTAGTTTCGAGGAATTAATGGCTAGATGCATTCAAGAAGAAACAAGGGAAGTAGAGCAAGAAATGTCCATGCCTAAAGGTCCTCCTGCTACCTCTTCTTCTCATGCTAAGAAAAGAAATAATTCCAGGACTAAATCAAAAGGAAAGGCTGGACCTAAGGGTGGAAGAAAAGGATGATGTTACATTTGCGATAAAGTAGGTCACTATGCAAGGGAGTGGCCTGATAGAAAGGACTCACACCGGGACGATGATCAAAATCCCTCTGATGGCAATCAAAGGAATGACAAATTCAATAGCAAAGGTAAGAGGAGAGATGGGAATCAAAGAAGAGGACAACCATTCAAGAAGGCTAGAAATTTCAGGATGTATTAAATGCACCTGACCTCAAAAAGAACCTGGTTTCCATCTCAACAATGGAACACAAAGGCTACAAGGTAACCTTTAGCAATGGCAAGGTACGTATATGGAAAAATAATGTTAAATATGCCTTTACTCTTGGGTTTCATGTTGTTTCATTATATCAGGTCGATGGAAGTCTGCTAGGTGTCATATCTTATGACACATCTCTTTAATCTGAACTTTGGCATCGAAGGTTTGCCAACCTTCATTATAAAGCTCTACCCGATGTAAGACAAATGGTGACAGGGATGCCCAAATTCCGAGTAGAGAAAGAAGTTGTATGTCCATGATGTGTTGAAGGAAAGCTCAAAAGGGGACCATTCCCCTCAAGCCAAAGCAAGACCTCTGATATATTACAGTTGGTTCACTCAGGAATATCTGAGGCTAGCATTAAGAGGGAGACTACTACACCACATACTCTTGAGAAGAATGGTGTGGCGAAAAGGAAGAACCGTACGATTGTTGAAACTATCTCTATGGGTAGATGATGTAACAATGCCTGATGTGGAGGAACCCATGGATCTTATTTATCCACCTGAGCCTCCCTCTTCTAGGAATAAGCCTTCATGGCTTAGGGGGATACTTGATGATGTTGAAGTACATGATGCACCCCGAGGAACCTTCCGTGAAAGTAAGAAACCTAACAGGTATCAAGGATACTTGACCATCATGAGCACGATCATACAAAATGAGCCTCCATCATTCTCAGATGTCGTCAAGCATCAAGTATAGAAGGATGCTTTGACCAAAGAATATGGGTCTATTATGGATAATGATGTCTAGGAAGTAGTTCCCAGACCCCAGGACAAGACAATTGTCACTTCTAAATGGCTTTACAAGATAAAGCATGTAGCAGATGAAAGTAAGGAAAAGTACAAGGCTCATTTTGTTGCTTGTCGTTTCTCCTAGAAGGAAGGTATAGACTATGATGTGATATTTGCACCTGTTGCCAGATATATGACCATCCACTCGATCGTAGCCCTTGCGGATTCACAAGGATGGAACCTACATCAGATGGATGTCAAGACCACGTTCTTGCACGGTTCGATCAAAGAAGAGGTCTACGTGGAGCAACCCGAAGGATTTTAGATTTATGATCGAAAATCTCATGTATGCAGGTTGAAGAAGGCTCTCTATGGGCTGAAGCAACCACCTTGAGCATGGTATGAGAGGATTGATAGCTACTTGATGAAGCTAGGATTCACTAGGAGTGAAGCCGATCCTAACCTTTACTTTAAGGTTGAAGATGACAAGCCTCTCATACTGGTGTTGTTTGTGGATGACCTCTTTCTAACAAGTGAAAACCCTCTCATTCACAAACGTAAGAGGGAGTTGGCTTCTGAATTTGAAATGAAGGACCAAGTACTTGAAGTGTGGCAGAAGCCAGGGGAAATTTTCCTATCTTAAGGAAAATATGTGGTAAAGATATTGGAAATATTCGGTATGATGGACTGCAAGCCTGTGACTACCTCGAGGATCTTAACTTTTAGAAGTTATATGGTAGTGATGTCGGACCAGATTGATACATATTAAAACAACTCAGAAACATATTGCAGTAAACATAGATACGAAACTAGACAAAAATATAGGCGGAAAAGGCAGAATCCTCATGGCTTCCTCAGGTATTCTATCATTTTCATTCTTTTTTTTTTTAAATAATTGAATATAGTGTTACAAATAAATAGATGAGAGATAGTGTTCTCAAGATAGTGTGTGCTATCTTAGACACTTTTGGTTGAGATAATTTCTCCTTTGGTTGAGATAATTTCTCACCAGACACACACCAATATAGGACTTACCTAAACTAACTCCTATCTTAGAGGAACAACCCAAGAGTTAGGCACAAATTCCTAACTTGGAATATTTAATTAATTTATTTATTTTTGGATTTATTATTGTTTTATGAGAGAGTCTAACATTCCCCCCCTCAATAATAAATCCAAAAATAAGAACGAGAACCATCTTCCAAGTTCTCATGTTGATCCTCAAAAACATTGCCTGAAAAAACTGCCAAATCTGGATGCTGAAGAAACTAAAATATGAAGAGAACATGAATGAGCTACATGCTTGATTCATCTCTGAATGTCGCTTGACAACTCCATCACGTGCCAAGCCGCAAAAGGATCCAACTGTCCTTTGTTTGAAAACAGCATCCAGTGTCCACTGACATAATTTGATGAACGCCCACTAGCGTATTTGCTGATGATGATCGCCCACTGGCTGAAGATGTCGAAAAACAACTCAATGTTGCTTTTGCTATGATGAAAGCTGCTCACTGTTGCTTTGTTGTTGGTCGCCCACTGGCGAATTTGTTGATGCTCACTGCTGATGACAAATGCCCACTGGCTGATGAAGATGCCCACTAGCTGCTTTGCTGATGTTGTCGAGACTTTCAGTCTGACAACCACTTGTCAATTTCATTGACATTTTCCCCCCTTTGTCAGCTGAAAGGAGAGACAATCTTCTTCAAAATATATTTGAACTCCCCCCTTTCAAGTGTAGGAGAGTTTCACTGTTGTACTCCCTCGTTCAACTGCATGAAAGTACCATCATCGGTTCACTGCTAGTTGCACTATGTGTGATCGTAGTTGGTTGTAGAACTGAGACAATCTTTTGACTGTGGATGACCATTCCCAAGGATCGATCCATTCATAATGTATCTTCAATCTGGCTGATTTTTGTTAGTTGCGACATTTTTCTGAGGAATGATTGGGCTTGCCAAAATGGCAACAAGGATGGAGATCAAAACACTGATCTTCCATATGATCGGTTCTTTGACAATGAGAACATGTCGGTTGGACATCAACTTCAGGTTGCGTGCAATTCTGTTTGTCTACAGCTTTCTCAGAAAATACTGAGGTGAGTTGTTCAAGAAATCCTGCACTCACAAACTTAATTGGCTTGGAATAATCTGGGATATGTAAATTGGTGTCATCAGTGACATATCCTAAGCCTCGTCGATTCTTGTTATTTTGAATTTCTTCCCAGGGCTTGATGATGGGTTTGGAAGAAATTTGAATTTGATCATGAAAAACTTCGACACTTGAAGTTGTTTGGAGGAGTAATTTGGAACCAACAGCTTTATCTTCATCTGTATCGTTGAATGACTTGGAAGAAGCACTCTTTTGTTGCAGCTCATCTCTTTGTAGTTGCAACTCTAGTTGAAGAAATTCAATGGTTTCATGTGTTTGTTGTAGATGCCGTGAAAGATTAGCAAGAGTTTCTTTGCTGATGTGCACCATGTCTTCATCACTGGAGATGATCAAACTGTGAAGAATGTGTAACAACTGAATATGTTGCACCATCTGAACTTTCCCACTTGAAATCAGGCTCGCTTGTCGCAGATGTCGTGCTTTGAACTGTTTCACTTGATTTTGTTACTTGCTTGACAGGCACGCTTGCTTGATTTGTTTCTTATTGCACTTGCTGGGAACACTTGCTAGAGCTATAGAACTTGCTTGAAGGTTTGAACTTTGTACTGTTTTGACGCAAATTGCTTGAATAAATACGCACGCTCGCTTGCAGGAGATGTGAACTTGTTGTTTGTTTGCTTTAGAGTTAAAATCCGTGCATTCACTTGATTCTGCTTAAAGGAAGGGTGTCGAACACTGTCGAAAATGCACCCAAAAAAGCTTACAATGATTTTAATGACTCACTACAATGAATTCAATTTGACTCAATTCAAGACTTGGTTGTCGGTTTCAACCGAGAATGCACCCTTACAATTCAATGTAGTTTGAGTTTGATTACAAGTTCAATAATGTCGAAAATGCACCCAAAAAAGCTTACAATGATTTTAATGACTCACTACAATGAATTCTATTCGAATCAATTCAAGACTTTGATGTCGGTTTCAACCGAGAATGCACCCTTACAATTCAATGTAGTTTGAATTTGATTACAAGTTCAATAATGTTGATGTAGACTGTGCGCTGAAACGTTGAAGTTTAGAGATTCATTAACTTGATTGTAGTGATGTAGAATTTGCTTTGAAATGTTGGAGTTTGCAGATTCATGAACTTGATTGTATTTGAGTGAATTTGTTTGTTGAGGTAGAATGCCGATGTTGAAAACTTTGATTACTTGTTGTAGTGTTGATCTTGCAGCTATGTGTTGTGCTTGCTTTATGTATGCGATATTAAATGAAATTATTGATGTGTCACAACTAGACACAGATCAAAAAGCAAAAACATGAATCCATAAAACACATGCGCCATCAAGCACACATAGTGTACCTTAGATCCCCTTATTCAATTTCGGGCGGATATAGGACACATCAACACCAAAAAAATGATATCTTTATTAATCATTGAGTACATCTGAAGCAATGATAATGCCAAGTTGACAACCCTTTGAAACAACTCGCCTTCAAAATCTGAATGGATAGTGACACGATCCCTCTCAAAGTAAAACAGTACTTTGAATTACAACAACTTTCCCTTATCACTCCAAATACAAAATAATAC
>APFE030302356.1:220210-234793 GCA_000404065.3 Pinus taeda
TTATAGTTTTTTTTGTGAATAATAGTGTGAAAAGATGTTTTTATTCATTAAAAATTAAAAAGATATTTTTATTGATTCAAAATAAAACAAAAAGATAAAATAAGAAAATTATTTAATCTATAAAATATAATAATACTTTAATTTTAATATTACAACATCTAGTTGTAAATCATATTGATGTATAATATTCTTTTATTGGCTAGAAAACAATGACATTTCATAAGAATTTCACTACATAGTTTTTTTTAGCAAATGTGTAAAACCACTTTATTACAGAGTATGAAATTACACTAAGTTTCCTACCCTAACATAATGCAGTTTTTAATACTTAAAATGAAGTCGATACTTTGACAAAAGTATAGTAAGAAGAAGCAAAACATATGTGGATAAATATATACATGACATATATTTATGCATATAAGGTTGTATGTGACCAAGAGACCTTAAATGATGGGAAGATTTTATCCTAGTGTATTGAAAAAAGAAATTAACTCAGAGAAATAGATAAATCACACATAAAAACCAGACACAAAATATTGGCGGAAAAAGGCTAAAACCTCATGCTTCCTCAGGTATTCTCACTCTCATTTTCATTAAAATAATTGAATATAGTGTTACAAATAAATAGATGAGTGTGTGCTATCTTAGACACTTTTGGTTGAGATAATTTCTCCTTTGGTTGAGATAATTTCTCACCAGACACACACCAATATAGGAGTTACCTAAACTAACTCCTATCTTAGAGGAAGAACCCAAAAGTTAGGCACAAATTCCTAACTTGGAATATTTAATTTATTTATTTATTTTTGGATTTATTATTGTTTTGTGAGAGAGGCTAACATTCCCCCCTCAATAATAAATCCAAAATAAGAACGAGGAACCATCTTCCAAGTTCTCATGTTGATCCTCAAAAACATTGCTTGAAAAAACCGCCAAATCTGGATGCTGAAGAAACTGCAATATGAAGAGACTGAGTCGGCTGCATGATTGATTCATCTCGGAAGGACGCTTGATAACTTCATCATGTGCCAAGCCACAAAAGGATCCAACTTTCCTTTTCTTGAAAACAGCATCCGGTGTCAATTTACACAATTTGATGAACGCCCACTGGCGTATTTGCTGATGATGATCGCCCACTGGCTGAAGATGTCGAAAAATAACTCAATGTTGCTTTTTCTATGATGAAAGTTGCTCACTGCTGCTTTGGCTGTCGATCGCCCACTGGCGAATTTGCTTATGATCACTGTTGATGAAAAATGCCCATTGGCTGATGAAGATGCCAATTGGCTACTTTTCCTAATGTTGTCGAGACTTTCAGTTTGACAACCACTTGTCAATTTCATTGACATTTTCCCCCCTTTGTCAGCTGAAAGGAGAGACAATCTTCTCCAAAATATATGTGAACTCCCCCCTTCAGGTGTAGGAGAGTTTCAATGTTGTACTCCCTCGTTCAACTACATGAGAGTACCATCATCAGTTCACTGCTAGCTGCACTATGTGTGATTGTAGTCGGTTGTAGAACTGAGAAATTCTTTTGACTGTGGATGACCATTCCCAAGGATCGATCCATTCATAATGTATCTTCAATCTGGTTGATTTTTGTTGGTTGCGACATTTTTCTGAGGAATGATTCTGCTTGCCACAATGCTGACAAGGATGGAGATCAAAACATTGATCTTCCATATGACCGATTCTTTGACAATGAGAACATTTCGGTTGGACAACAACTTCAGGTTGCGTGCAATTTTGTTTGTCTGCAACTTTCTCAGAACCTGCTGAGGTGAGTTGTGCAAGAAATCTTGCATTGACGAACTTAATTGGCTTGGAATAATCTGGGATATGTAAGTTGGTGTCATCAGTGACATATCCTAAGCCTCGTCGTTTCTTGTTATTTTGAATTTCTTCCCAAGGCTTGATGATGGGTTTGGAAGAAATTTGAACTGGAACAACTTCGACACTTGAAGCTGTTGGGATGAATGAATTATCTTCTAGATGGTTCAAAGACTTGAAAGTATCACTCTTTTCTTGCAAATCATTCCTTTGAATTTGCGACTCGAGTTGAAGAAACTCAATGGTTTCATGTGTTTGTCATAGATGTCGTGAAAGATCAGCAAGAGTTTCTTTGCTGATGTGCACCATGTCTTCATCACTGGAGATGATCAAACTGTGAAGAATGTATAACAACTGAATATGTTGTGCCATCTGAACTTGCTCAATTGAAATTAGTCTCTCTTGTCATTGATGTCGTGCTTTGAACTGTTTCACTTGATTTTGTTACTTGAATGACAAGCTCGCTTGCTATGGGACTTGAATGGCATGCTCACTTGATTTGTTGCTTATTGCACTTGCTGGGAACACTTGCTAGAGTTGTAGAACTTTCTTGCTTAAACTTTGGAATTCACGCTCGCTTGATGATGATCGCATGTGCATGAATGCTCACTTGTCTTACTTGATGACTTTACGCTCACTTGAAGGAATAGCCACGCTCGCTTGATGTCGATCTCAACTTGCTTGTTCGGTTGCTTTGATGGTTGCTGTAATGAACTTCACTCTGGCTCGCTTGAAAGTTTAAACTTTATACTGTTTTGACGTGAATTGCTTGAATGAATACTCACGCTCGCTTGTAGGAGATGTGAACTTGTTGTGTGTTTGCTTTAGAGTTAAAAGTTGTGCATTCACTTGATTCTGCTTAAAGAAAGGGTGTCGAACACTGTCGAAAATGCACCCAAAAAATGCTTAATGATTTAATGACTCACTACAATGAATTCAATTTGACTTAATTCAAGACCTAGGTGTCGGTTTCAACCGAGAATGCACCCTTACAATTCAATGTAATTTGAGTTTGATTACAGGTTCAATAATGTTGATGTAGACTATGCTCTGAAATGCTTTAACTTGATTAAGTTAATTTGCTTGTTGAGGTATAATTTTGATGTTGACAATCTTTGATTATTTGTTGTATGTGTTGAGATTAATTATCCTTCCTTAAAGCTATTGTGTTACAAGTGTTGTGCTTTCTTGCATTGAACTTTATCTGTGTTAAATGAGATCATTTATGTGTCAAAAATAGACACAGATCATAAGCAACAACATGAAGCATGCACCATCTTCAACATACTCTTCGTGTACCTAAGATCCCCTTATTCAATTTCGGGAGGATCTAGGACACATCAACACCAAAAAAAAATGATATCTTTATTAATCACTGAGTACATCTGAAGCAATGATAATGCCAAGCTGACAACCCTTTGAAACAACTCGCCTTCAAAATCTGAATGGATAGTGACATGATCCCTCTCAAAGTAAAACAATACTTTGAATTACAACAACTTTCCCTTATCACTCCAAATACAAAATAAGACACTTATATCTCCACAAGATATTCTTCAAATTTACAAAATGTGATGCACCTTATCGCTCCAAATACAAATCGAAACACTCCTTATTTCTTCAATTACAAAGAGCGAAAAACCATCCTTTCAACTCACAATCTCACCACTTTCATGCATATAAAAATGCATCTCCAATTTCATGTCAAGTAAATCCACTCACTGGGCAATTTCAACACATGCGGAAGCTCATTTTTAAAAAAACATTCACTTATGGTCATAAAATCATAGTCATTCCTCTCGCATTCATCTTATTCCTCCAAATAAAATATGATTTTAATTGCAAATCACAATTACAAATTAAAAAAACTCCAATTACCAACTCCACTTTTTAATTTCACCAAGCATTACCGCTGATTGGAATGCTGGCTGACTGACAACAAACTGCAAACGCTGGTTTGATTACACCCCGTGCGGAAATTGGAAGAGCGCTCTCCTTATCTTCTGAGCTGCAATCTTCCAGACAACTGGTCCAAGGTTTGCAGCAAACCAAGCAAGACTACTAGCATACGCATGCTCTAACCGAATTCCAAGTTATATTCTTTTAATTGAACGTGGTAAGCAGCGATCTTTAACTAAAACGCACCAGTGACTACCGTGCAATGAAGGATCTCATTTCAAATTGGTTCAACACTTTCAAGGTTCATAGTACGCTGGTTCAAAGTGCAGAATGTTGTGCAGAATGCTGGCTCAAATCCTTCAACGCTGGAAACAATCAAATCTCATGCCACATCCATTCAACGTTGGAAAGTTGGTTCATATCCGTTCAACGCTGGGGTTGTTATCACCACATCCATTCAAAATCGATCTTGCATATTTCAAAACGCTGGTTCATAATCGATTATTCAAAATCAATCTTACAGATTTCAAAACGCTCTTCTTAACGCCTTTAAAACGTTGTCAAAAACGCTAGAATGAATGTAAAATGTTTGAAGGGGTGTTTGAACGCTGGTTCTTATTTCTGGAGGACACTAGTTCAAATGCTAGACTCGATTTGGATCAAATGCAAATACCGGTAAGAATCATTGACACACAGTTTATTCCTGCGTACACTCCAGAACTAACGCAGCTTGGAATCGATGACTGTCATCATACTTTTTAGCCTCAGGAAATTGGTCCACTACTTCAACACTGATTTGGTTCTTGCTGAACGTTGCAGAATCGAATTTATCAATCACTGCTTCAATAACCTAGCTCCAACTCCATTCATCCGCATTTGCCTCTGCACAACACCTTGTCACAGTTTGTCCCTGCGCCAATACACAGTCTCTCAATCCCAAAGTGAAAAACCGTGTGCTCTGACACCACATGATACATATTAAAACAACTCATAAACATATTGCAGTAAACATAGATATGAAACTAGACAAAAATATAGGCGGAAAAGGCAGAAGCCCCATGGCTTCCTTAGGTATTCTATCATTTTCATTCATTTTTTTTTAAATAATTGAATATAGTGTTACAAATAAATAGATGAGGGATAGTGTTCTCAAGATAGTGTGTGCTATCTTAGACACTTTTGGTTGAGATAATTTCTCCTTTGGTTGAGATAATTTCTCACCAGACACACACTAATATAGGACTTACCTAAACTAACTCCTATCTTAGAGAAATAACCCAAGAGTTAGGCACAAATTCCTAACTTGGAATATTTAATTTATTTATTTATTTTTGGATTTATTATTGTTTTGTGAGAGAGGCTAACACAGATTTGGGAAATGCCTCTGAGTTTCATAAACTCATTTGCATTGATGTTCTTGGTGAACCTCCGTCCGAACATATGTTTTGCAGTTAGCGTTGTGAGCTCATATTTGGTTTAGCCTCACTAGATTGATG
Organism: Pinus taeda; assembly: GCA_000404065.3. Lineage (NCBI taxonomy): Eukaryota > Viridiplantae > Streptophyta > Pinopsida > Pinales > Pinaceae > Pinus > Pinus taeda. The sequence continues at coordinate 225,436 of APFE030302356.1, forward strand.
CCAAGAATCTTCTGAGATATCTTCGTGGCACAATGGGTTAAGATACACTGCCGAAGATGTGAGACTACTTGGATATACTGATGCTGATTGGGCAGGCATTGTGGTGGATCGTAAGAGCACTCCCAGGTGTGATTCACCTTGGGATCTGCTTCAATATCCTGGATGAGCAAGAAGCAGAAGTTGGTGGCTTTGAGCACCACCGAAGCAGAATATATTGCTGCTAGCATGACCTCATGTGAGGCAGTCTGGTTGCGAAAGCTCTTCAGTGATTTGTTTGGATTTACATTGGATACCACTATGATTCTCTATAACAACCAGAGGTGGGATTTGATTATTGAGGAATCCCGTATTTTTCGATTGCTCCAGCAGATAGACATCATCTAGGATATGGTAAGTCGATGAGTAAGGAGGCTCCATCGCATTAATATGATGTACAGGTCGATACATCTTGTCAAAGCCCTAAGGAAAGATCTAATTTGTGATTTTCCTAAACGACTTGGAGTCATCAAGAAACCCTTGTACAAGGGTCCTGCATGTTGCATACATTGAGATCTAGGAGCTCTGAGGGCTTGTGGTTCTTACTGGAGCAACATACGACCACAGGGTGACTCACCCTCCCCTGGTGGTGCACACTGGAACAAGATGATTCGCTCTCTTGTGGGACAAGATGATTTGCTCTCTTGTGGAATAGGATGATTCGCTCTCCTGTGTAGCAGGATGATTAGTTCTCCTGTGCGGCCTGGATTGATGTGTTCTCCATGGCGATTGTAGCAGGATTGATGTTTTCTCCTGTGAGGCCTGGATTGATGTGTTCTCCATGGTGATTTTAGCAGGATTGATGTGTTCTCCTGTGAGGCCTGGATTGATGTGTTTTCCATGGCGATTGTATCAGGATTGATGTGTTCTCCTGTGAGGCCTAGATTGATGTGTTCTCCATGGCAACTGTAGCAGGATTGATGTGTTCTCCTGTGAGGCCTGGATTGATGTGTTCTGCATGGAGGCCTGGATTGATGTTTTCTCCATGGTGATTGTAGCAGGATTGATGTGTTCTCCTGTGAGAGAAATGATTGATTAGTTCTCCTATCGAGGCATCCTACCCATGTAGTCTGGGACTCATGGGAAGTACCTCTCATCTGATCAATGAGAAAGAAAATGAAGTTAGGACCATAGAGTATCGATGGACACATCATTCGTATCTACCGTACTCCCTATGCTAGATGACCTCCATTGATCTAGGATCAATGATACTGGTCTGGGACCAGTGGTAGGAGTTGTACCTTACTATGACACTGACTTCGGGTCGGTTGAGACTGGTCTGGGACCAGTGGTACATACTCCGAGACTGACTTCATGTCAGTGCAGTCCTGGTCTGGGACCAGTGAGAGTGGTACATACTATGACACTAACTTCAGGTCGGTTGAGACTGGTCTGGGACTAGTGGTACACTCTCTGAGACTGTGATACTGGTCTGGGACCAGTGGTAGGAGTGGTACGTACTATGAAGCTGACTTCAGGTTGGTTAAGACTAGTCTGGGACCAGTGGTATGCACTCTAAGGCTGACTTTGAGTCAGTGGAGGATGATACTGTTCTGGGACCAGTGGAGTTGTACTCACTATGACGCTAACTTTGGGTTGGTTGAGACTGGTCTGGGACCAATGGTACATACTCTAAGACTAAATTTTGAGTCATGATGATACATCCTCGATCAATTATTCTTCTTCATAATTCGAACAAAAGCAAAGCAGAATAGAACAATGCAAGAGCAGAGCAGAACAGAGCAGAACAATACAGATCAATACAAGGTAGAACAAGACAAAGCAGAACAGGTAGAATAGAGCAGAGCAGGGCAAGGGTCAGGCTATACAAGGGCAGTGCATTTGATGGATGAATAGTAATGACCGATAGACAGATTGCAGATGAAGTTCTCCCTAGTTGAGAGGGAGTGTTAATTTGGAAACCAAGGCAAAACTTCATGTGGGTCATCTTATTCATGGCCAATAATATTTTTTTATTAGATTCCTCTCGTCGAGAGGTGTAGGATTGATATAAATATCATCTGATTCCTATAAGTATTCATGGAGGTATGAATTTATTTTGATTATGGAATTATTATCAAGTTGACCTATAACTCATGTAGGCTCAGAAGCCCAACAGTGGCATCTATTTAAACACCAACGTTGTTTATAAATATAGGATGACTTTTCCACATTTGGATTCACTCATCTCATCACATCTCTCTCTCTCGACTGCGTAGAAAAGGGTCTCTCTCTCACACATGTGAAGCCGGAAGCTGTTGAAACTGAAGCTGCAACTGTAGAAGTAAATATTGACCTGCCTAGACTAGAATATCTCCTCATCTGAATTGCATTGTAGGTTCATCTGAACCTCCTCTGAAAGCCGCAACTTTTGGTGGTGGAATCAAGTCAATCCGACAGACGGTTTGCAAGATATCGACTGCCCTAGTTTGAAGCCGGAAGCCGCCGAAACTGAAGCTGCAACTGTAGAAGTAAAGATTGACCTACGTGGACTAGAAGATCTCCTCATCTGAGTTGCATTGTAGGTTCATCTGAACCTCCTCTGAAATCCACAATTTTTGGTGGTGGAATCAAGTCAAGCCGACGGGCGATTTGCAAGATATCGACTACCCTAGTTTGAAGCCAGAAGCTGCCAAATCTGAAGCTGCAACTGCAAAAGTAAATATTGAACTACGTGGACTAGAAGATATCCTCATCTAAATTACGTTGTAGGTTCATCTGAACCTCCTCTGAAAGCCGCAACTTTTGGTGGTGGAATTAAGCCGATCCGACGGTCGGTTTGTGAGATATCGTCTACCCTAGTTTGATGATGAAGCTATTAATGCTAATGCTGCTGATCTAGGGTTTGCTACTGCTGATATGAATCAGATTTATTGTATTGTTTCTCTCTACTGAATTATTGAAGATAAAATAATATTTGATCAAAGGGTTTCCCCACACATTGTGGGGTTTGTCCCTGGATACCTGCCACATCTTGTGTCCCTTGCCTTGGCTTGTTTTATGTCGATCGTTTAATGTTCTATCTGCACTTTACTTTATGTACATGTGATTGCTAATCTGTGGAATATAATAAGAAAAGGAAGTAAATTGTTATAAGCATAGAACATACCATAACTTAAAAAAGGTTTACCAGAGATAGTGTCATCAAAAGATCAGCTAGTAAAATTGGAGGATTACTGTGAGAGACTATACACTATTGCAGCAGACAACAGTCAATTTGCAGAGATAAAAACATAGATTACTGGCAAAGAGATTTTGGAAGCTTTGAGCCCTGACCTGACAATCAAATATGAAATTGGGCATCTTTTTTCTCACCAAACCCAATTTTGAAAGATACACCGAGGTTGATGAGATGTTTAGAAGAATCGTAAATATGGATATACTAAGTGAGAAGAGGTGGGATCAATTGTGTGAGACAATTGATTAACTTTCCATTCCAACAAGAAGACAACATAGCAGATTTTGAAGGAGCAGTCATCAACAACTTCCTATCTAATAGGGACACATTATTCAACAGTTTTCCTTTCCTACTTTCTTTCAAACTATTTTTGTAATTAGTTTAGGATATTTTTTTTACTATCCAAACTAGTATAAATAACTCCCTTCTATGAGTTATTAAAGGTGGTACCTTTCCATAAGCAATTTTGTAAAGCATTGATGTACAAGATTTTTCAAGATAACTGATAATAAAGCAAAGGATTCTGAATTTGGTATCATACAGTCTCATTTTCTTCTATAAGTCTTTCATGTGTTTCATTCATTTTGTTAATTATGCATATGTTTAATTTTTACAGAGATATCATGTGAGAATAAATGTGTTACGGTTATTCTTAAAATTCCTTCTGAAGTTATTATCATAAAGAGATTGAGATATTGAACTATCTGTCTGAAACGCTCCCTCTAAATCACAAAATTGTCAGTATCTTGTGTAATTTTAAGCATATTTCGTTTAACTTTTGAACATTGGTCAGAGGTTTTCCCACTTATGATGATTTATATTTCTATCTGAAATTTAAAGTAATCATATCTTCTTACTATTCTTTATGCACACCTTATAAATTCAAACCACTATGTGAAGTTAAATAGCAGCCCTCTGGTTATTTATTAGTACAATCTAAAAGAGTTTAATACATCATTCTTACAATTTGTTTTATGTATTGGTCCTCCATAAAAACCAAAGCCAAAACCCCAAAACATATATCTTAGATGCTCTAGCATGATCAGTTGACCATTATCATCTCAGAGGTACAACACTAAGGATCACAGGTTGAGTTAGATGATTCATCGCTTTTGATTGTATCATTGTCCCACACTTCACCTATTAGGTTATCCTTTGCTCCTATTCCAATGTGACCTTTCCACTATTCAAAAGGAGCACGAATAGGAGGCATTAATTGATGTAGCTTGCCCAAGGTAATACATATTTTTCGTTATCCATTGACCTTGTATCCACTTCAATTCTTTGGTTTGATTATCATATGTCACTGGTATTGGCACCCTTTATCAACATTTCTAAGTTTGGGTATGAAACTTTTTCCTAAGAAGTTGATGCCGCTGAAAGAAAGATAAAAAAGATATAATAAACACAAATTAAATAAATGAAAAATGCAAAATATGGCTAGGAATAATCGTAAGCATGTGGGAAACAGTAAAAGGAGCATGAATAGGAGGCATTAATTGATGTAGCTTGCCCAAGGTAATACATATTTTTTGCTTTCCATCGACCTTGTATCCACTTCAATTCTTTGGTTTTATTATCATACGTCACTGGTATTGGCACCCTTTATCAACATTTCTAAGTTTGGGCATGAAACTTTTGCCTGAGAAGTTGATGCCGCTAAAAGAAAGATAAAAAAGATATAATAAACACAAATGAAATAAATGAAAAATGCAAAATATGGCTAGGAATAATCGTAATCACATGGGCAACAGCCTACACTGAGCTCTACCCCCCTCATTAGCAATCACCTAGTTCCTAAACATATCATGCTTTCTTGAAACCCAATGAGCAATAAATCATTACATCATTAAGGGATATTGAACAAACATTGAGCAAGTTGGTCAGCCAAGTTATGCAAAAAACAAAAGAAATATTTTTGATGTAAAAGGTGCACAATAGGGATGGATACCTCAAGCTCTAGGATTCCTCCCTCTTGTTGTCATTACACTCAAGATGTTGGACCTCCTTTGGCACCAAGGTAGTGGCATCTTTAAAGTCTCTCTCGTTCTATGTACACATTTATCACATGCACCTACCAATTGATGGGTCTACCTAGGAATTGTCCAATATAACCTCCCCATTATACCCAATGCATATGAATGTGTGGGCCTAGTCATGCTAAGAATATAACACATCCAATATTTTGGAGGATATTTCAAGAGTCACCTAGCTCATAAGCAAATAACTTCTTGTAGAGTACCCATTTTTTTTTCAAATCAAATTGGCATGATTTCCAAATTGGGGTCATCATAAAAATTCCAACAACTATTGTGGTATGGCTACAAATCTACCACCATAAAGCTCATTATTGTGTGTGGAGCCTGAATATCTTCCTAATTTAGAGGTATTTTTTAGACAGATGTATACCTCAGGAAAGATTGTACATCCTCCACACAACGCCCTTGAAGCTAAAAATGGATGTAAAATTGCCTTTTAAAATATTGAAATTCGCAGTCAATCTAGATGAATGATCTGACAGTAGAACTTATGTTTAATTTAATTTTTTTTCCCTAGAAGGAAACCCCTCACTATATATGAGGGAATTTTATTTTGGTTGTGTGTATGTGTATTCTGAGCAAGAAAGAGAGAGGAGATTATGTGAAAGCGAAGAGGAAATTACAGCGGATCTGTTGTAGGTTGTATCTCTTCACTTTGCTGGATAATATAAAGGAAGGACTGACTGTTTCTCCGTGGACATTACCCAAATTGGGTGAACCACGTATATGTGTCTCTCTTGTTTTGTGCGTTTTCTATGTTTTTATTTCCGCAATATTTTATGATTACCATTGCTCTTTAATATATAATTTTCTAACACTCACTACATTTGAACCAAATTTTAAAGGAACACCCCATGCTTGTTTCTTGACCTTTTCTAGTTATTTAAGAAAAGTGAGATTAATGAATGCACAAAATATTGCACATGTAGCCTAGCTTCCAATGTCTTCAGGGTATTTTTGAAAGATATGTCAAAGGAGAAAGTGGTACATATTTTATATTTCTTCGTGGAAAGAAAAAAGGGTCTAAAATCTACTAATATTATTTTATTGTAAGAGGTTAAGTTAAAAAATATGTTTAAAGAGAATCTACCTCATGTATTTCTCATAGTTCAATTTGTGGCAAAACACCTCTCATGAGCCTAATTGGATGTCTTTCAGGTTTCTTCTTGTGTACCTTCCATTTTTATCCAACTTCATTTTCTAGAAACATCTAATAATTCTACTACAATAAGAAGCTCAAATAGGATAGCTAGCTCTTAAGGAAGAAGACAAACAAGAACATGTCAATTTATTCCTCTCATTGCTTTCACTTCGAAATATGAAATGTTGTGATCTACCATTGATGTAAGGGTTCATAGTATGTATGGAATGAGATCACTCTTAAGTTGCTTAGCATGTACATGAGAAAAGCATCGTTGTGAGGGGCTTCCAAACCTTGATTTCCAACAATTCAATCAAGCATCCACAACTAGACTTTTGCATGCAAAGGCAACAATTTTCACCATTGCCATTCACTTGATTTTGACCATCTTGACTCCCTTTTGGACTCCATTCGCCTGATCTAGATAAGCACTCACCTTACTTTCTTACACTATGACTTATATTTTACTATGCCAACTTTTCATATCACCTTGAAGCTTTGTCGCATGTCTTAGGGACAACCTCCTTGTACCAAAGGAAATTTAATCTTTAGAAATAAAGAATTTTAGTGGTAATGTTGGCATCCCCTTTGAGTTGCCTTTGGACTAGCATCGATATTGGACGTTGGATCTCAAGTGATAGTTTGATCAATAAAACAATGCATCAACAAAAATTTCTTTACCAAATATTTTCTTATTAATTTAACATAACAAACGCATTAAAGGTCATTTACCAAAAATAGGTTGGACATGGGTTTTGACCAAGGATAGATGTTGAAATTTGATGACTAAAAGAAAGTTTCATGCAATCCCAACCCGATTTTAATTTCACCTTATCACTCACATTCGGTTAATTGCTCTTTCCCATAAACATACATTCAACATATAGAATTCTGGAAATGAAATTTTCAGACTAAAACACATGGGACTGTTAACACATGCTGAAAATAAATATGGACATAACCAGACCAGAAACACACATAAAAATATACACAGATTTTTCGTCTACTTAAACCCAGGCAAAATGTTGGGTTGTGTTATATTCTTTCCATGTAGTTAATAGGGGGTTTGAGGGGCACTGGTAACCCCACTTTATGGGGTCTGGGGCAGCGCCCCGGAAAATTTTGGTTTTGGACCCTATGTTAGGTTGGGTGGACCCACTATGGTTTTGTGATGATTTCGCACAAGTTTTTAAATTGGACGCGAGGTTTTCAGTCCATGGTATTGGATGCTTCGGCATGTATAAATATGTATTATAACATTGAAAGGAACATAATGAAAAATCAAACTGGTAGTCCCGGTTTTGGGATCCAGGGGAAAATCTCTGTGTATATGTGTTTTATGTGTTCTGCTCATGCATTATTTATTTTCTGTGTTTTATAATTCATATGTAGGTAATTTCCATACAAGGTTAAAACCTACATTTGGTATCAGAGCAGTTTTGACTTCAAGGGTGTCAGGCTAGGAGTAACTCCAGAAAAATTGATACAACTATTTTATTAGGTAGCTATTGTTATATACACATGAATGTGACTGATCAATTCATCTTCTTGATGAATGTTCACATTCCAGAGGATTAGGTGTCAGCATTCCCCCCCTTAATCTGAAGGGATGTTGGTGAGTCCAATCATCGTTCTGAATCTTTCAAGTTTTTCTCTTCCAAGAGCTTTGGTCAAGATGTCTGCAATTTGCTCATTTGTGGAACAATGATGGAGATGGATTGTTTTGGCCTCAACATGATGTCGAATCAGATGATATTTAGTATTGATGTGCTTTTTACGATCATGGAACTTTGGGTTCTTGGCCAACTTTATTGCAGAGGTGTTGTCAATCATGAGTGGAGTTGATTGTACTTGTTTTACCTGCAAATCTTCAAGAATTTTCCAGAGCCACACAATTTCTTTCGTTGCTTCAGTTGCTGCCACGTATTCTGCTTCTATTATGGAATCTGCTAGAACTAATTGTTTGCGTGATCTCCAAGAGACAGCTCCTAATCCAAGACTCATAGCATATCCTGAAGTAGATACTCTAGTTTCTTTGTCTCCATCGAAGTCTGAATCAGAGTATCCAATTAAGCTGAAGTTGTCCACCTATGTATACTTGATTCCAAGGTCTTGAGTTCCCTTCAAGTACCTTAGAACTCTTTTTGCAGCAGACTAATGTCCCTCACAAGGCTTTTGCATCAACCTGGAGAGGATTCCAACAGAAAATGAAATGTCTGGTCTGGTAGTAGTGAGGTAGATGAGACTTCCTACAAGTTGTCTGTATTTTGTTGCATCCTCAAATTCCTTTCCTTCAATAGATGTGAGCTTTAAGTTTTGTTCCATTGGAGTAGTAAGAGGATTGCATTCTGTCATGCCAAACCTGTTCAACAAATCTCCAATGTATTTCTTTTGAGAAAGAAAAATGGACTTTGGATGTTGGGTTAATTCAATGCCAAGATAGTAATGAACATAGCCCAAACCAGTCATTTCAAAGATTTTTCCTAATTCTTTCTTTATGGATGCAATATAACTTTCATTGTTCCCTGTCATTAAAAGATCATCTACATATACCACACGATATTCAACTGTTTTGCCAACTTTCTTGACAAATAAAGTTGCATCATCAAGATCAAAATGATTGAAGTTGAGTTTCAGAAGATGCTCAGTTAGATTTTCATACCAGGCTCGTGGTGCTTGTTTGAGGCCATATAAGGACTTCCCAAGTTTGCATACTTTATGTTCATGTCCTTTCACAGAAAATCCTTCAGGCCGGGACATAAAAACATTTTCTTTTAGATCTCCATTCAAGAAGGCAGTTTTTACATCCAATTGATGGACTTTCCAACCGTTCTGAGCTACTAGTGCAAAGAGTGTCCGGATGGTGGCCCATTTTGTTGTGGGAGAAAAAGTTTCCTCATAATCGACCCCTTCCTTCTATGAAAAACCTTTTGCCACAAGCCTAGCTTTGTGCTTGTCAAGTGA